>CAUYQG010107833.1:0-37303 GCA_963574415.1 Tarsius wallacei
TTTTTTTTTGAGTTGGAGTCTCACTCTGTCGCCCAGACTGGAGTGCAGTGGCCGCTCCCGGCCACCACAGCCTCGACCTGCTGGGCTCCGGCGATCCTTCCGCCTCAGCCTTCCGAGTACCCGGAATTACAGGCACATGCTACCATGCCAGGCTGATTTTTTTATTTTATTGTAGAGATGAGGTCTTGCCAAGTTGCCCAGGTGGGTCTCGAACTCGCGGGCTCAGGCAATCCACTCACCTCAGCCTCCCAAAGCGCGGGATTACAGGCTGAGCCACCGAGCCCGGCTGCTAAAATTTTTTTGATGGATATGAGTGTCAGTGTGTGTGTGGTTGTGGGTGTGAGCCTGCCTGTGTGAAAAAATAGAAGAAAAAGAAAGAAACTGGGAGAGGGATAGGGAAGGAGGGAGGGGGATGGAGCTTTCAGCTATCACTACTTCTACTTGGTGATTAGGAGGAAAATATCTCTACGTATTTAACATTTGTCTTATCTGGATTCACAGTGGACTGGAGTCTGTGTTAGTAGAGGGCAGTCTGACACTTAGGCAGGCCTGAAGCCTGGGGTCTCAGCGTAAAAACTACTAGAAGAAAACAAAGGAAAAAATCTTGACAAGGGTCTCAGCAATGATTTTTTGTATGTGATTTTAAAAGCACAGGCAACAAGAGTAAAAATAGACAAAAATAGACAAATGGGATTGCATCAAAAAGCTTCTGCACAGCAAAAGAAACAACAGAATGGGAGAAACTTTTGAAAGCTTATAAGGACTTAATACCCAAAATACATAAAAACTGAAACAACTCAATTGTAAGAAAATAACGTGATTTAAAAATGGACAAAGGAGTTGAATAGACATTTTTCAAAAGAAGACATACGAATGGCCAATAGGTATATGAAACAATGTTCAACATCACTAAGCATCAGGAAAATGCATATTAAAAACACGGTGAAGTATTGCATCACCTCATACCTATGGCTAGAAGGGCTATTACGCAAAAGACAAAAGATGACAAGTGTCAGTGAGAATGTGGAGAAAAGGAAACACTTGCACACTGTTGGTGGGAATGTAAGATAGCACGAACACTATGAAAAAGGGTATGGGTTTTCCTCAAAAAGTTAAAAATAGAACTACCATATGATCCAGCAACTTCTGGGCTTATATCCAAAATAAATAAAATCGATATATCAAGGGGATATCTGTGCTCTCATGTCCACTGCAGCATTATACACGATAGCCAAGGTATGGATTTAAGCTGAGTGGCCATCAAAAGATGAGTAGATAAAGAAAATGTGATATATACAAACATATACAATAGAATACTATTTGGCTTTTAAAAAAAAAATGTCATTTACAACAATATGGATAAACCTGGAAGACTATGTGAAATGAAACAAGCCAGACGCAGAAAGACAAATATTACACAATCTCACTTACATGTGGAATCCTGAAAAGCTGAACCCGTAGATACAGAGCAAAGTGGAGCTTATCAAAGGCTGGGATGGAGATGGAGAGGAGGTGTCAGGAGGTGTGGATCAGAGGCTTAAACACTCAGTTCATCAAGATAAATGCATTCTGGAGATTTATTGTATGGCATGGTGGCTAGAGCTAAAAGTAATGTATTATATTCTTAACAGTTGTTAGCAGAATAGGCTTTAAGTGCTCTCATCACAAAAAGATAAGCATGCAAGGTGGTTGATATGTTTATCAGATCAGTCAAATTATTTCAAAATATATACATGTAGCAAAATATCACGCTGTACACCATAAATGTATTTAATTTTTATCTGTCATTATACCTTAATGAAGCTGAGGAGAAAAAAAAAATCCATCTCATGCTTTCTCGCTGTTCTATCTCTACCATCTCTCAAGAAAATTGGAAAGCCTAACTTGAATCAGAGACTGGCCATGATAGTAAATTCATTATTCCTACCTACTCCTTGCAGAAGGGAAGCTCATACTTCCTTTCAAGGTAATCTATCCATTTTTCTACTTCACCATCAGTCTGTCATCTGTCCAGCCATCCATCTATCCATCCATCTATCTATCCATCCATCCATCCATCCATCCATCCATCCATCCATCCATCTATCCATCCATCCATCCATTCATCCATCCATCCAGCCATCCATCCATTTCTTAAATGTATACTTAGCTTATTTCATTTCCATTCACTCATTTCTCTGTCTATCCTCCTATGTTGTGACCCCTCCTTCTGCATAGAGACTCTTCGCTCCATGGGGGTCACTTAGGGAGAAGAAGGCTGTCTTGCTTCTCATCTCACATTCTTATTGGGGACTAAGTGCTCAAGGCTATGAAAGGACACTGAAGAAATTCTTTTAAAAAAATTCTCTGGTTTGATGTATTTCACTTTTTTTCAATCCCTTTTTGAGATTTGATATTGACCCAATTTACTTTACTCTGGAGAGCCAGGTAAAGAATGGAGGACTGTATTTATGATGGACACATGTCTTGTGTATCACTTAGGCCATGCATTGAACAAATCCTGACGCACCTCTCATATCTAAAATATTACGGCAACCAAATATCAGTCATAACAATTAAATGACTTGAAACTAAGCTAAAAATTCAATGTTGCAAATATTCTTTTTAAGAAAAAGACATGAATAGAATGATAGAACAAATACTATATAATGATTTCTTCTACACCATTATTTATTTTAGGTGTCCTTGGGAAAGACATTTAACGTCTATTTGAATATCCATGTGTGGTAAATATCTATAATTATACCTTATATGCATTCCTAATTAACTATTTTGAAGAATAAATGAGACAAAAATTATGAAAAAAATCTAGAAAGAATGAAATGATATGAATACAAGAGTGATTAATATAGCAGTAATGTTAATAATCATACCAGTGAGTAAAGAAGATATGGACTAAAGGTAAAGGAATAAGAGAATGGTGCTTCAGAATGTAATGTACATATAATTTCTGACCCTCTACTGGCTTTCTGGTTCATGCCATGGAAATAAAAAAATGTTAATATGTAGTAAAACCTCACAAATCCTGACTAATTGAGGAAAAGTCAATACGGATTTCAGAAAAATTATAAATAAATGTAGTTCTATTACTTTAAAATACATATAATAATATGAGCTATTGGTTAATAAAACTACTGTGCAGGCCTCTATTAATAATTAGATTATTATAATGTTTAATAATCTTTGATTCGTTAATTGGTCAAATATCTGTCAAATATTTGAGTGTTCTCCTGTGAGTTGGGCATTGAGGATAAAAGAGGAAACAAGGTGTGGTGCTGTCCTCAGCAAGTGTACTGTCTAGGGGGTGATACTGACAAGTAAATGAATGATGAACAGACAACACATAAATATCCTTAAATACAGAGAAGCTCAGGATGCCACAGGCTTACCTTGGAAGGACAGATTTGTCAGTTTTGGGGGGTGATGAAGAATTCTCACAAAAAGTAACACCTGCACTAAGACCTAGGGGTAAGTGGAAATAGCCAAAAATAAAAAGCGGCAGGAGAAGGGCTTGAACTTGCCCTAGTGAAAGTCAAACCGTGAGATATTTTAAAGTATGGAATATTGAATTTTTAAAAATTGCATTTTTAAAAATTCACGTTTTCTGGAATTGAGGGAATTAGTAGGAGATATTAAGTCTGGAAGAAGGTAGACTAAGAGGCTACTGCAGCAACCCAGACATGAGATGATAGTGACGCAAATCCAGGCATGCGCAGTGAGGACGGAGGTGTACAGAGACTAGAAACACCAGAGAGTTGCAATTTAAGAGGGGAAGATTATTTCCATTTAGTATGGTTTTATTTTGAGACAAATCTGGGACATCCAGGTGGAGACTTGTGGTAGGAAGATGAATATATGGAATTATAAATACAGACTTTTAATATTTGGGTTCCATCTCATATCCTCATCCTCAAGAAAATTCTATGTCGATCTTTCCTTGAAAGACAAACACAGTTATCCAAATGATACATTCTTTGAAAGCTGCACTCTTCTTGCTCCCATGTCAGCACTCGGCGGTGTCTCTTTTTATGCGTCTTTGGCAGGCTCTGCTTTTTAAAAACTGTTGTTCTCTGAGGTTTTGTTGCTTTGTTAACTGTTGTGAGGTTTCACCTACCACCTATGTGCTGGCATTTCTTAAATGTATACCGAACACTTCAATTAATTTTATATTTGTGAATCCAGATGTCTAAAATCATCTACTAGAATGTCCCACAGTTACCTCACCGAAAATCCTCTCCCTATCCTCAATTCTGTTATAAAATAATCCATGAAATATTTGTCTTAGTCCATTTGGGTTGCTATAGCAAAACATCATAAAGTTGGTAGCTTACAAATAACAGAAATTTATTCCTCACAACACTGGAGACAGGAAATTCCAATTCAAGGTGTGGGCAGATGTGATGTCTGGTGAAGGCCTGCCTTTGGTTCAAGGAAGGCACCTTCTCACAGTGTCTTCACATAGTAGAAGTAGGGAGGGAGCTTCCAAGGGCCTCTTTTGTAAGGGCAATAATGTCATTCAAAGGGGCATTACTCTCATGACCTCATCATCCCAAAGGCCCACTTTATTATATCATCATCTTATGGGGTAGAATTTTAATATATGAATTTTGGGAGACACAAACATTCAGTCAACAGTAACATTACAGATGATTCTTCTTTCTTCTTCATGACCTTCCCTGAATTGACATTTCTCCACACCATGCCCTCTACTCCATTTCCACCACCACTGTCTTAGTCCTGGTTCTCATTTTCTCTCTACTTAGATGACCAGGGGTCACCTGATCACTCACACTACCTTCTGCATGTCTCTCCTTAAAGCTTTCCTCCACAGAGTCGTCAACATTATGATTAGGTCTCTCTTCTTAAAATCCTTTAGTGTGTACCCATTGACTAAAGAAAAAAATAAATCTAAGCTCCTTGGCTCATCATCCGAGTTCCTTCATCTGTGATCATAAGCTAATTCTCCAGCTCTGGCTCCAGTCTATACATTATATATACCTTGGATGTTAGTGAGCATAAACTTTATGTAACTTCTGCATGCTCCGTCTTCTTTTGCTTCTTTGTTCCTACGTCCATGTTTTCCTTCCTCTGTGAGTGTTCCTTCTCTTGATGCCTCTTTCTCCCTTCATCTGCCGTATCTTTTAACATTTAGCTTAGGTGTCACTTCCATTTCTAAGAAACCCTGTCTGATTTTCCCCCTGTTCCTTGGGACTGAGGGCAAAAGTCTTTTCTGCACTCTCATAACTCTGTCTACCCCGTTTACTGTGCACATGCCTTCTTTTGGAAATACTTGTCTTGCCCACAGGACTCTTAAGGCCCTGAATATGGGAGCTTTACATTCTCCAAACAAAGCAGAAGACCTAGCAAAGGAAATTGTTCAATGGGTATCTATTGAACTGTGCTTTGTTGAAACTCTTAATAGAAATAGAATAAACCAATTTTTTAATAACTTCACTTGTCCTGTGAATTCTTAGAAAACTTTTCTGTGAACCATGTTAGAGATTTTTTCTATCTTCTAAAGCCTAAGTCAGTTAAAGAGCCTTTCTCTAAACCTATTTTTTTTAAAAAATGCCACTGTTTTAATTTCACACAAAAATCATATTCTTTCCTTAAGTCATGTCTATTGAGACTTAATCAATAGAAATTACAAATGCTCTACTAAAGTTTTCTACCTTAACATGTCCATTGTGAGTTTGAGCTTGTGATACACATTATATGTGCTTATATTTTTACACATTATATGTGCTTATATTTTTACTAAATAATTGCATTACAAAATAAGTGCTAAGTACTATAAATTATAGATAACTTCAAAGAAAGATATATCAACCCATATATTAAAATATCAGTTAAAGCTTGAAGAAACCCATACCCCATTAGATATGGCTAGAAGCAAAAGAGAAAGATGGTGCTAATGCAGTTAGAAAGAGTACACTGAACAAAGGTCGAGAGGTATATATGAGCTCAAATGATCATGAGGTTCAACAATCCAGTCTTTTAGTCTGAGATCAGAATGGTCTAGAAGATTAATAGATATTTGCTTATATAGACAAGAAATATGCAGTTAAAGAAGATCATTAGGAGTCATTCTGATAAATTTTGATCTTATGCAGAAAGTTATGCAGGGCATTTGGAGACCTGAGCACTGAAATGATATAATAATAAAAGCTAACACTTCCTGAGGGCTGATTTTGTGGTAGATGTTAGCTTGTTTAATCTTTACAAGAACTTAATTGAGGCCGCCATAACTACTATCTTTATAGATGAATCCCATCTTTACAGATGAATAAACTAAGGAACTGAGGGGTGAAGTAATATTTCCATGACCACCTGGGTAGTTAAGTGGCAGTGCTGGGTTTCAAACCTGGGCAGTCAGGCTCTAGAGTCTATACTCACAGCCATTCCTTTATACAGAGAGTATTTCATGAGAGGAGCCTTAATGTAAAATGCAGGAAGAAATGGAGAAAACAGAGATCAAAGGCAGTAGGTCATCTGTAAGATGACACAGTAGTCAATCTCTATGGGACAGAGGAAATATAAAGAAATGAGTATGTTTTTCTTAAGATAGAAGTTTTAACAAAAGTTTTTAACCTTTTGTTGGTCAATCCTTCCTCTGAAAATCTGATGAAGCTATGATTTCTCTCAGTGGGTAGAAAATATACAATACACTTGCTATACATTTAACATGTGCCTACGAGTTCAGAAAATTCACAGTCCTCTGAGGCCTCCTACACACCTAGGTTAAGAATGCCCATTTGAGGCTATGAAAGTAAGTTTATATAAAAGAACTAGGTATTGAAAAATGTTCAGCCTAGTGGAGAGATAAAAGACTGAAGTCTAGCACAGTTTGAAAGATATGTAAGGCCACATGTAATCTTAGATATTGAACTACAAGTTTAAAACTGTAAGGATTATAATAGGAAAAATTGAACAAAGCTTTGCTGAATAATGTTACATTTTCAACTACATATGGTTCAAAAGGCGGCTGAAACTATAATGATGAATAAACAGTGTATTGAACACTGATAAAAGTCACAAAAACCTAGAGAATTTAAAAAGCCTATGGGTTGGTAAAACAATAAAATTAACTATTTCAGAATTATGGCAATTAATCAAAGACATAGAATAAACTAAAAATTGTTCACCTAAGAGAAAGTACTAGAAAATACTGAATTTTAGTAAGACAGTCAGTGTCTGTAACATTTTAACTTGAGACCAATCCCACCCCTCCTTATCCAAGCTGAATGATGCAGCAGCAAAAGCCGGTGACATTGAAAGCAAAGGAGAGGTTTGATGGGTTCTGGAGTTCCATTAAAAGCACCATCCTCAGAGCACAGTCAATATTTTGTCTGAAATTGCAGCTCTTAGGAAATCTTGACTCTGAGAACATAGTACTGGGGGAAAACCAGCCTTTGGGGAATTACTGAAACTATAGCAAATTTCTGGCAGCATTCCGGTTGCTTAAGGCTGTGATTTCATTTGGGACGAACAGAAGCCTGGCTGCAACTTTTTAAGAAGTCCCCGAAAACTAAACAACCATAGGGAACTTTTGACAACTGACGTGCTCCTGGGGATCTACAAGGATGTGTGTATGTCCAGGAAAAACATGGGAAAGTAAAGACACCAATCAGTCATCTCAGGGTGAACGTGAGGGACTGTACAAGCATGGATGTAAAGTATCTTTTCAAAGGCATCTTTGAAGGCATACCTTCTCACATAGATCCACTTGGCCAAGCAAGGAAAAGATTCATGCAAGGTATTTAAGAAAATCCTCTGGCTATTCACTGGCTGATCACTAATTTATACTGATCCAGGTACAATATCAATGAAGCCAGACTTAAAAACAAACAGGCAAACAATAAACCCCAGGAGCTTGAAAAAATTTTTTAAAAGGAAGCAGAGAACTCAGCAGGCACTTATTGCAGACTACACAAAATCTACAGAATTAGTCAAAGGAAGTTACTAAACAAATAAACAACAAAGAGAACAACAAAAAAACCAACAACAACAAAAGCATACCAAAAACAGCAAGTCTTAGGGTATGTAAGAATCTGATAAAAGAAGTGCTTTATCATATTATCTGAAGATTTCTAATTGTCATAACAAAAATATGAGATGCAAAGAAACATAAAAATATGATACATAGATAAAAGAAAAAGGAGCCAACAGAAAATGACTTGAAAGGGCTCATATTTGGGATGTAGTAGACAAAGACTTTAAACCAGTTATTGTAAACAAGTTTAATTAACTAAAGAAAATTGTGTCTACAGAATTAAAGGGAAGTATGGCAATGATGTCTCACCAAATAACAGATTTCAATACAGAAATAGAAATTATAAAATGAAAAGTCAAATAAATATTTTGGATTTGAAATATTCAATAACTAAATGGAAACATTTTTGGACGTGTTCAATAACAAATTTGATCATGCAAAGCTAAGAATCAGAAACTTAAAAATAAGTTAATAGAGATTATCTAATCTCAAAGGCAAAAAGAAAAATAAGTGAAGATAATATTACATATCCATAGGACACCAGTAAGTCTATCAATACATGCATAATGGGAGAATCAGAAGAAGAGAAAAAAGGAGTAAAAAAATACTTAAAGAAATAATGGCTGAAAACTTTGCAAGTTGCTGAAAAATATTAACCTACACATTAAAGAAGTTCAACAAACTCAAAGTAGAATAAACTCAAGTAAATTCACACCTAGACTTATTAGACTCAAATTAACAAATGTCAAGGACAGAGAAAAAATCTTGAAACCTAAAAGAGAAAAATGACTTATTACCTAAGAAATAGAGTTCAATGAGGTTAATGTTTAACTTTTCATCAGAGACTATGAAGGCTAGAAAATAGTGTAATGACATCTTCAAAGAGCTGAAAGACTGTCATCCAAGTTCTATATTGAACTAAACTCTTCTTTAAAAAAGAATAATGTAAGACATTTCCAGATAAACAAAAACAGAGAACTTCTTGCTAGAAGACTTGCTCTATAAGACATACTAAAGGGAGTCCTTCATGCTGGAATGAAATGACACACAAAAACCACATAAATAAATAAAGAACTTTGGTAAAAATAACTGCAAAGATATTATAAAGGATAGTATAAGCAAATTTTTCTATGTAACACTTTGTGATTTTATGTGTTTTAAAAGACAGCAAAAATCAATCATTATAAAACTATGTTGGTGGCTTATCAAGTATAAAGATGCAATTTGTGTGACAATAATAGCACAAAAGTGGGGGGAGAAAATGAAAATATATTGTAGTTAAATTTGTATCTACTTATGAAATAAAGTTAGTATTAATTTGAACTAGACTGCTTTAAGTTAACTTCTAATTGTAATTTCCAGGGCAATTACTGAAAAAGAATAAGAAATATAAAAGATATTAAAGGAAACTGCCACAAAACTGAAAAAGAATACTGGAAATTTTCTTTTTAACAAGAATAAGGCAAAAAACAGGAATAGAGGTATAATAAAGTTACAAGTCATATAGAAAACAAATTGCACAACTATAGGCACAAATATTACCTCATCAATAATTACATTAAATATAGATTGATTAAACATCTCAATCAAATGCTAGGGACTGGCAGAATGAATTTGAAAACAAACAAATAAACAAACATGATTTCACAAAATGCTATCTAAAAATATACTATGGATCCAGAGACACAAATAATTTGAAAACAATAACCAAAAGAAAGTTGGAGTGGTTATACAAATATCAGACACAAATGACTGAAGACAATCTTATAAATTAGAGACAAAGAAGGACACTTAATAATAATAAAAGTTTCAATGAGTCAAGAAGATATAACAATTATAAACATATATGCATCTAATAGTAGAGTCTCAAAATACATTTAGAAAATCCTGACAAAATAAAAGGGATAAACAGACAACCCATCACAAATAATTAGAGACAGCATGTTAAATAATGGATAAAACCACTAGACCTAATAAATTAGTTCAGCCTGTTTGTAAGGTAAAATATCAATATACCATAATCAAATGTATTTCGATACAGTAGTTCTATGGTTTGCATGTTTTGGGCCCTCAAAATTCATATGTTGAAAATTCTAACCTCCCAGGCGATTGTACCCAAAGATGGGACCCTTAAAGGGTGAATAGGTCATGAAGGTGGAGCCCTTCCTGAGAACGCTGCCTTGCTCCCATCTGCCATGTGAGGACACAGTGAGAAGGCAAACTTTTATTGATAAAAAAGAGGGCCCTAACCTGACACCAACTATGCTAGTACTTTGATCTTGGACTTTCCAGTCTCCAGAATTATGCAAAATAAGTTCCTGTTGTTTATAAGCCACCCAGTTTATGATATTTTATTATAGCACCACAAGCAGATGAACACAACTAGAATAAAAAATCCAGAAATAAAAATTAAAGACAATCTCTTTCATAATTGCAGCAAAAAAGAATAAAATACCTGGGGAAAAATTAGCAAAGTAGGTTCTAGATATGTTCATTGGATGTTATAAAATATTGTTTTCAGGAATTAAATATCTAAGTAAATGAAAAAAACATTGTATGCTTATGTATCAGAATGCTTAACATTATTAAGGTAGTAATCTTCTCTAAACTGATCTACAGATCCAATGTAGTCTTTATCAAAATCCAGGCTATGTTTTTTTAATGGAATTATTAAGCTGTTCCTAAAATTCAAATGGTAATACAAGGACTCAGAATAAGCAAAACAATCTTGAATAGAAAGAAAAAAGTTGGAAGAATCAGTCTTCTGGGTTTACAACCTACAACAAACAACAAACAAACTACCATAACCAAGAGACTGTGGTACTGGCATAAAGATAGACATGTAGATCAATGGAATAGAATGGATAATCTAGACATAAACATCATACTTATCGTCAATTTATTTTTGACAAGGGTTTAAGATTGTTTAATAGGGAAAGAGTAGTCTTTTTAATAAGTGATGCTGAAACAGTTGGGTATCTACACAGAAACGAATACAGTTGGACATATTACATTATACACAAAATGAACTCAAAATATATCAAAGACTTAAGCATAAGAGTTACATCTGTGTAGTTCCTAGAAGAAACTTCTAAGTAAATCTTTGTGACCTCGGACTAGACAAGGATATCTAAATACAATACCAAAAACACAAGGAATAAAATTTAAAAATACATAAGTTTGACTTCATCAAAATTAAAAACTTTCTCTGACAAAGGCCACCAACAAGAAAGTGAAAAAACAACACAAAGAATAGAATAAATATTTACAAGTCTTACATAGGACAAGGTACTTATATCCAGAATATGTAAATAATCCTTTAACTACAATGATTAGAAGCTAGTAAAAGTTAATAATGGACAAAAACGTGAATAGATGCATCTCCAAAGAAAATCTACAAATGGGCAATAATCTTATAAAAAGATGTTGAACATCATTAGTCATCTGGGAAATGCAAATCAGAACCACAATAGATACCACTTCGCACTTGTGAAGGTGGATATTGCAAAAAAAATAATTAGCAAATGTAAAATTTGGAAAAGTTGGGACTCTCATATATTGCAGGCAGTAATGTAAAACCAATAAAGATCGACAGATCCTCAAAATGCAAAACATAGATTTAACATATTATACAACAATTTCACTCCTAAGAGAAATAAAAACATGTCCACATAAAAACATGTGCAGATGTGTTCATAAAAGCATTATTTATAATAGTCAAATGTGAAGACAACTTAAATTTCCATCAACGGATGACGGAATAAATGAAATGTCTATGCATACAGTGGAATGCTATTCAGCCATCAAAAGGAATGAGGAACTGTTACATGTTAGGTCATGGATGAATCTAGGAATCATTTTGCTAAATAAAAGAAGTCAGTCACCAAAATGCCTCATATTTTTTGATTCCATGTATACAAAATATCTAGAGCAGGAAAAACCATAGAGGCAAAAACTTTATTAGTAGCCACTAAGGGTTAAGGAGAGGACAGAAGGGCAGCAGCTGCTAATGGCTTCTTTTTGGAGTGTCAAAGAGGCTCTAAGATTAGACTATGATGATAGTTGCATAGCTCTGTATATATACTAAAAATCATTGAACTATATACTTTTAATGGGTGGAATGTATAATATATGGTATAATTTTCAATAAAGGTGTCAAAAAATATGAGTTTTCACTGTAAAGAGAGCAAAGGAAAAATGGGTTCTTTCTTTTATTAGTCTTCACTTTTAGTTTGCAAAATTTATCAATGGCTATATAAATTCTCCAGGAGAGGGAAAAGGTTCTAGACTCCTAATTGCCTCTCTGCCAGCTATACCCCTCAGAGAAACATCTCCATGATCTAAAGTTGCCTGACCACACTGCTACCTTGACTGACTAACTAAACATGGTGGAACTTTAGAGCCAAATCACTCTTCTGCATTTCAAATTAAATTAATGTGCACAGTTCCATTGTTTCCTGCTGTCCATTTGTTTGTTCATTTGTTCATTTATTATCCATTTATTTGTCAGGTTATTCAATTGTTTACAAACATTTATTGAACATCTGTCCTGCTTCATTTGGAAAGATGTCTAGAAAAGACTTAGAAAACCAAAAGTCAAGTCCCAGAGCTTAGATATGCTTCTTAACCTCTTCATGCTGTAGTTTCCTCAGAAGCATAATTGGGTAATGATCAAAAAGGATGATAGGCTGATAGCAACCATTAATAGAGCTGTTAAAAGAATCTGAAGCCATCAACCCCTTGTCCTCCACTTACACAGAGAGCATACTCATGTAGGGCATAATGTAGCATTACATTAAATGCTATGCAAATCCCTGGGATAGTTTCACAAATGAAGAAACTGAGACCTCAGGCTTGGTTCAATTGTTCAAGCTTTCAAAGGAAATAATGGCACTGGTATTATATGAGACTGTGGGGAACTTTAATAACATAAGAGTTAAGTCAAATTCATTAGTTCATCTTCTTAGGAGTTGTTTTAAAGACATTCCCATTTTTGCAAGTTTTACATCAGCAAATGATGATGATAGATAACCATGTCAGTCATCATGTCTTGTTAAATCCAGGCCACTTGGCAGAAGTCCTGGTTGGCATTCCACTGCCATTAGTTGAGAATGTTTGTTTGTTTTCCAAATGTGGCATCTAACATTGTAACATTTATATTAATCAAACTGTCATGTGAAAATGCTTTATTGGAACTCCAGAATCAATAGTCATGCTAGTGAGGTGGCGTAGTTCCAGAAATAATGCAGTATAATTTTATCATAATGCTATTTGCAAAGCACAAGTTCATATTGGGGTTAGGCTTTTTTTTTAACCTTTCAGTAAACAAGGCAACCTTGCTGAGGTTTCCCCAGATGGAAGGAGATGACTCTTTTATGGGTAGGAATAGAATCAGTGGCTTTCAGATGTGCTGTACAGCACAAACACTATAGCTGCCTCCCTAAGCAATTTCCTCATCATCCAAGACCTCGTGCCTGACTAGGGCAGAAGAACACCAGGAGGAAGCTGTCATCTTGTAAGCCAACCTTACTCTCTCCTCCCTATCAAGACACATCCCCAGGGGTCTGCACTGAGTAGAAGAGATGATGCGATTCCTCAGCATGGCCTCTGAAAAGTGAGTCATCATGGGCACTCAGAGTCCTGAGTGGGGTACTCGAACTGTGGTTGTGCATGTCTAGAAAGACGCTCAGTGTTGCTGTTAGAATGACATGAAATGTCTTCCTTCTTTTTTCACACAATGCACTCTAAGCCATTTGGAATACTTTTGCTTTGCAAAACTATCTGCCATACCTAAGTGCCACGGCTTTTCTCAATCCTGTAAGGCTATGTATGTACATAGATGCCAATCCCCAGCTTAGCTCTTGCCCTGAGTAACCATCAGGCGATTGATGAGTGTTGCCAACCAGTTAGATGTCCTGATATGCAGTATGGCTGGCAACAGGCTGCCCTGCATGTGCAAGGGAATGGCACTGATGAGTGGAGATCTGTCACGGTTGTCATCAGCTTTTTTCTGGAAGGGACAAACAGGCCTACAGGGCAGAGGACCTCATCTACAACACAGTCTGAAGTGACAGAATTAACTGTGTCAAACTGGCTAAAAGTCTATCCATCTGCCACTGCTGATCACCTTTCCTATACTAATTCTGTAGGGAATTAGTCTAACTGGAATCTGGGATCTTACGAACTTTCAGACTTTAGCAGTGAGAAAAATGAGTGGAAAAATAGATTCTTTGGAGGAAGGCAGGATTGGTCAGAAGGAAAAAAACATCAACATTGGTGCCAGGGATGTGGGCGGAAAGAGGGGAAATAAAAGAGCTTGAAGGGGAGATAGATCAATCAATACATAAACAAATGTGTTCATTGCTTAGGATACTGACTCAGGACATTTTGGTAGAAATGGCTGCAGTACCTAAGTGCTGCAGCTTTTCTCAATCTTTGAAGGCTGTGCAGGCACATGGGTGCCAATCCCCCACTCAGCTCTTCCCTGAGTAGCTATAAGGGCTAATAAAGAAGGGAAAATTCAGTCCTTGCCCACAAAGAAGGGAAAAGGCAGCTCTTGGGTAGTTCCTGACCACACCCACCTCCTGTTGTTAATGTCATGTGGAATCGCCTCCCCCTTTGGTAACTGGACTACTGCCTTGCAGATGAAACACAGAACATGGCAAAAAGTGATGGACTAGCCCTCCATGATCAGGTTTGAAAACACTGTGAGTTCCTGCTTGCTGATTCTTTCCTTCCAGCTCATTGCATTTGCTCTGATGGGGCCACTGGTCCAGGAACAGAGAGTGGCCTTGAGCCAGCAGTCAGCAAGGAGTGGAGGCCCCCATCCAACAGCCTTCGAGGAACCGAGTTCTGCCAACAATCTCTGTGTAAGCCGGGAAGTGGATCCAGCCCCGGTGAATCCTAAAATGACCGTGGTCCTAACTGACATGCTGGCTGCAGCCTGGGAGACCCTAAAAATGAGAATTCAGCCAAACCAGGATTGCATTCCAATCCCACAGAAGCTGTGAGATAATAATTGAGCTTTTTAAGTCACTAAGTATTGGTATAATTTATTACACAGAAGTAGATAAGGAACAAAAAGACTTAATTAGGAAAAAAACAGTAAAATAATCATCTATGACATGACCTCATGTGGATGTTAGAATAATAAACACTGGCTATTGTCAGTCTAAGGTGACCTCTTCGGGAGTGGTCATGTGAAAATGCTGGTGAGACCCAACAAGGCCAATGTAGCATCCCCGGGACAGCCCCTCCCCCCTCCACTTTTCTAAGGCGCTCCACTCTTCAGCTCTCTGCTGTGGTCATTGGACTTCCTAGTGGTCAGAAGTCTTCTCTGACTAAGTCTTCTTCTCCTTGCACCCTTGCTCTCCAAGGCTCAGATTCTCCTATCAGCATTGCTTCTTTTCTCCATCTATTGCCTCTACATTCTCCCAGGCACATATTTTAAACAACTGGGGCAGAGTTATCCATGTGCCTCTCTCTTGTCTTATTCCTCTGTTCTACACACACAATCAGATGAGAAGTCAGCTTTGATTGTATTACCTTCTTGCCCCAAATGCATCAATGATTCCTGCCTGTCTAAGCAGTTGAGTGCCAATTTCCCAGTTTGGTGCTGACTTTTTTATCTTGTGTGTGTTTGCATATGCTTTTCCGGTGACCTGAAATGGCCCTTAGTGCTTCTCTGTCTCTTGAATGCCAATTCATCTCTAAGACTCACCTCAAATGCAAGCTTCTACATAAAGTCCGTGTTGGTTCCCTTCTCAAACTTTGAATTCCTTTGAATTCTTATAACATTGTTTGATACTTCTCATAGACCACTTATTATGTTCTATCTTTTATTATGGTTATTTATATTCTTATTCTTTAGCCTTATACATTTCTCAAAGACCTAAGCAGGGTTGGTTTTATTCATAATAGTATCCCTAGTGCTTCATTCAGTGCCTGGAACATAATGAGCACTCAATAAGTGTTAGCAAAATTGAACTTGAGCCACAAAGTTTTATGTCCTAGATGGAGCCCAGATAGTGAGATAGTGAAGCCACTCAGCATCTACCACAGGATATTTGAGGATATTTGAATCAACCCCACACACACCTCACTCTGACTCTTGCTCTGTGAAGACTGCCCATTCTCTCAGGCCCTCGTCTGCTTCCTCACTTCGTTTCCTGATTCACAGCAACTCTTTCCTTCATCAAGAGCATGTTTGGGCTATCCCTTTGAACTCTTCTCCTGTATAGGTAGGATTGCCCCAGGGAGAAGTGAATGAACTCTAAACCTACCTCTAATACTTCTTAACATAGACATTGCATATATAATTTTTATTATTTTTGTTGGAATGTCGTTTATATTTCTAAGAAAAATAAAGAAATATGTCACCATGATCTTGTGTCTGAGGGTCTTGGCTGCTTATAAGACTTTTCTGTCTTGCTAAGGAAGTAAAGATTGACATAAAGGGAACAATATATCTAGGGTCAGGCATTATAATGCACTGTTTAGTAAGATAACACGATGCATGGAAAATGTATAGATAACATTGTACAAAAGGTCATGTGCATGGTGTCAACAGAGCACTCAGTCAAACATGAAGATTTTAAAGGAATCTGTGTCATAAGGGATATGCAGTTAGATTGGAGACTAAAATGTATAATTATTTTAAGCATTATTTTCAATAATAGAAGCTTCATACTTATACACAGCAGTGATTTAAAGCAATAGGTGAAAGACTGAAGCAAAAGGTTGGAAAAATAGTCAGACTAGTAGCAGAAAGAAGCCCAAGTCTCTTAAGTCACTCCACTCTGTTTCACCTGAAACTTGCATCTCATAACCTTTTGTCTTATCATTTTAATATGACTCCATGCAGTACTTTATAACTAACAAAACATAAAACATTTCAAATATACAATCATTTCACAACCACGACAACCTTCTAGTAGCATTTTGTTCCCCTTAACTGAAGATCAGGGCAGTTCCTGCCTTTCCCATGGTTCAAGGCTAGGAAAGGATCTTGGGCTTTCTAATCCCCAGTCCTTTGCTTTCTTAGTTATTCTCTGCTGATTGAAACTCAGACAAAGGGTTTAAGTAGTTTCTTTGAA
The DNA here is from genome assembly GCA_963574415.1 of Tarsius wallacei. Classification (NCBI taxonomy): domain Eukaryota; kingdom Metazoa; phylum Chordata; class Mammalia; order Primates; family Tarsiidae; genus Tarsius; species Tarsius wallacei. The sequence continues at coordinate 17,089 of CAUYQG010107833.1, forward strand.
CATTCACTTGTAAAGATTCTTTCCTTATTTGTTAAAGATCTGTGGTTTTCTCTTTTTTCCTCTTGATGTTTTTATTTAGCAGATATCCATGAATACATACATCTGCTCCTGCCTCAGGGCTCTGGGTTGCCTTCTTCCAGAATGTCCCTTGTTGACCTCAGCAAGTCATAACATTCTTAAAATAAAATCAATGTATTATGCTTAAAATATGTCAAACAGCATTTCTTTCAGGACAAACTCTCCCTAACATCCCAAGCTCTAATGCTCTGCTAGTTTAAGAGATGAGTTATGTCAGCCCTAGATGACCCTACTGTCCCCTGCAACTGGAATTCTACCCATAATTTCCTAGGGCTCTACAGTCAAAGTCCCTCAATTTATCACATGGTTGTAATTTTTATGGTTGTCTGTTTTGCATTGCTGGAGTCTTCTTATTGCCAGGTAGAAGTCAGGTGTTATGAACTCTAGGTTTACTATGCTTTTCTTCTTCTTCTTCTTCTTCTTTTTTTTTTTTAAGACAGATCCACCATACCAAATGAATCTGAAAGTGTTAATATACATATTTTTAAAAACTCTTATTGAACAAAAGAACTATTGTTCTTCCCTTTTACTTCCTTTGAAAATTTCCTCAACACTGGAGGACTAGGGTGATACAGGTAACAGGTAAAGCGATGCTCCAGAATGTTCCCTCCATGGGTCAGGCTTCTGAAACTGGCACTGAAGGGAAAGCTGGGATGAAACCTATAGGTTCATCTGTGCCGCCTGAGGGTAGGTATCACAGTAGCTTTTGAGTAAATTGAGGGGCTCCCTCAATTAACAGAAAAATTTTACACAACCTAGGCAAGGTTGGCTTTTCAAAAATATCCTAAGAATCTGTAAAATAAGAGCTTGATCCTAAATTAAAAATGATGCATGCTTATTGGTCTGGTTTTTAACAACTGCAGTGAGCCATGTCAATGAACTGAATGTAATTTCTATTACCTGAACATCACTCATTTGCACAGAACTAAACCTATACTTCACCGGTAAGATCTGCTACGAATAAATCAAATCAAAAGGAGGAAGAAAGGGAAAACCATGAAGTTCAAAATGAGTCTATAATGATTTTTAAACATGAAACACATCTGTGAGAGCTTGCTAACGTGGAAGCCATTTTGGTATAAAGATCATCCTTAGTCTACTTAGCCTCCACAGTCTTACTTTGGCCATGCCTCAGCTGACCATGGCCAAGTTGGTCAGTCTCTCTGTGCTTTGTTTCTACCTTTAGAACATTCAGGTCTAAATATCTAACTTTCAGGATCATTATAAAGATTAAGTAAGAGACAATGTATTTATTATGTACATTGACATGTAAAGAGCAATAAATAGCTATTGCTTACAATGCTAGAACTGACCCATATGCAGAATAATAATTGCAAGACAATAGGGGAAAGACCATTACTGGAGAAGGCTTTTTTGTCTCTGCATGGGCACCACAGAAGCCAAAATGATGAATGACTCAATTTCTCTAGAAGGCAGAAAATAAAATGCATCAGGAAACCAGCACTGAAGTCAATGAGAAAGACAGTTGACAATCGTGAGCCTTTCTCCTCTTCAGAAATTTATAGCATACAAAAGTAAGAAAATGAGAAATTCACAGTGGAGTTTTCTATTTTAGAAGGTACTGGTGTATGAGTATATGGTCCTGATGTTGAGACCAGTGTTCATGGTACTAAACTCACAGTAGGTTGTTGTCCCGGTCTCTAGGAAGATCACTAGGCAGATCAGCTAACCCAAACTGTCCAACTGGTCCCTGATATGAGAAAGTACCAGGTACTGAGTCATGAATGAGGTGAACAGAGTCTGGGGGAGGCAATGTCAGCAGCATCCAATCTGCATTAAGAGGAGTTCTGATTTGAAATAGGTTGATTTACTACAACAAAATGAGAGTGAGTTCTATATAGCATTATATATTATATAATGTTTTATATGATATTTTAGAATAATGTTATGTTATAATTATAACATTATAAAAGACATGTATTTTACTCTATTAGAGCATCAATGCAGATTAATATACCCAAAGTGATACTGTGCTTCTGATCTAAACAATACTTTTAATGAGAGTGCAGTCAGAAATTTGAACTTAATAATTACAACAAGTTTCATGAGGTTAGTGTCTTATTAAGATCAAAAGCAGAGAGTCTTTCCCATTTTTTAATCAAACAACAAGAAAACAATACTCCCAAATATCCTACCAATACAGAATGAATCCCACCTGAAATTTTTTTGTTTTGTTTTTGGTTGTTGTTGTTTTTTCCAAAATAAATGGTTTTAGTATTTCTGTTAAATGCTAAAAAAAATTTGCCTAATAATGAATGTGATAAATGGTAGGACATTGCTACTGTTTTATACATCAGTAGAACAGATCTACAATAACTGATTGCACAAAAAAGAAAGAAGTCTTCTGGTTTTTCATATGGAGGAAAATATGAAATGCACTGTTATTTGGAATTTATAATAAGGGGGTCCAGTTTAAAATAGTTTAACTTTGAGGAATTCTTGGAATTTATGTGTTCCACTGTAGAAGAATAAGATTGTGAATCTTATTTGAAATATACCAGTTACAATTAGGTTTGCCGATGAAAACTGCATGGCAATCGACAGTAAGCACTGCAGAAGTGCTTGGGGCAACATTTGCTATTACACCTAAAACCGCTGGAAGCTCTGAGTATCTGGGATGGGGGAGTGGCTGAAGGAGCTGAGTCTCAGGAGATCCATGTATCCTCTTTTTAGGTCTTTCCTAATAAAGCTATAGCATGAAAGGAACAGAAATCATGATAATGTTTCCCACAGGACTGCTGGGAAATGAAATCTACAGTAGACTTGGAAATGAATGTTATTTACATGGTACACATGGACAGTTTTAAAAATCAGCAGAGATTCAGAAGTGTGGAAACCGGAGGATACGGTGCAACTATTTGGTCCAATTTCGCACTATGTAGATGGTCAGAGGTTAACATCTTGGAGGAGAACACAGAGCTGAGAGGTACTGACCTGGTTCAATTTGTCTCTCTTTCTCTATTCTTCCTGCCCTCTCTCTTCTCTTACACCCCTCCCCTGATTCATTAAGAAGTTCTGGTCTAGGACAAGTTACTTAACCTTGTTCTAGCAGTGAAAACTTCTAATAACATATTTGCACTCGGTTACTGTGAAATTAAATGAGGTAATATATGAAACAAACTTGATATACCAACCTTTTAAAAAAATGAAATAAGAAGTAAAGTCTGAGTTAAAATCTACATTTAATTCAAGTTCTTTTCCCATCCTGTGACTCTGTAATCATCATACACAGTCAGTTCTCATTATTCATGGAAGTTGTACACTATAAAGTCAGAGCAAACATAATTTAAGGAATTCTCAACCTTGCCCTCGAGGAAAACACAGGGTGGAGTACTAAAGGCCTCTGGTTACAACACTTTTGCTAACAAATCAAAACATAAAGTTGTTTTATGTATCTGTTTAAAGATATCTTGTTTGATATAGGCATACTTTGGAAATATTGTGGGTTTGGTTCAAGACCACCATAATAAAGGGACTATTTTAATAAAGAGAGTCACACAAATGTTTGGTTTCCCAGTGCAAATAAACGTTATGTTTATGCAAAACTGTAAGTTTATTAAGTTTATTATATCTAAAAAATGTGCATACCTCAATTATAAATACTTTATTACTAAAAAATGTTAATGATCATCTGAACCTTCAGCAAGTCATAATATTTTGCTGGTAAAGGGTCTTGCCTCCATGTTAATGACTCCTGACTGACCACAGTGGTGTTTCCTGAAGTGGGGTGGCTCTGACACTTTCTTAAATCATGACAACAATGAAATCTGCCACATCTATTGAGTCTTCCTTTCACAAAAGATTTCTCTACTACTACAATGTAGTCTGACATTTTACTTACAGTGGAACTTCTTTCAAAAACTTCATCAATCCTCTAAAAGCTTGCCACTGCTTTACAACTAGGTTTATGCATTCTACATTCTTTGTTGTCATTTCCACAATGGTCACATCATTTCACTAGGAACCACCGTCTTTACTTATCCGTAAGAAACAAATTCTCACCTGTTCAAGTTTTATCACAAGATTACAGCAATTCAGTTACATCTTCAGGCTCCATTTCTAATTCTAGCTCTTTTGCTGTTTTCATCACACCTGCACCTACTTCCTTCACTGAAGTCTTGAATCCCTCAAAGTCACCCATGATGGTTGGAGTCAACTAATCCCATACTCCTCACAAATCACAAATGTTCTCAATGGCATCCAGAATGGTAACTTCTTCCCAGTAGGTTTTAAATGTACTTTGCCCAGATTCATCAGAGAAATCACTATCTGTGACAGATATAGCCTTACAAAGTATACTTCACCAATAATTATGACTTAAAAGTCTAAATTACTCCTTGACTAATGGGGTGCACAAGAGATATGTTAGCAGGCATATTCATGCAAAACAATATTCATCCCCTTATATATCTCTATCAGTGCTCTTGGGCAATCAGGTGCATTGTCAATGAGCACTAATATTTTGAAAGAAATATATTTATATTTTGTCTGGGCAGTAGGTTTCAACAGTGGGTTTAAAATAGTCAGTCAACCATGCTGTCAACAGATGTGCTCTCCTCCAAGCTCTGTTGTTTCGGTTTTGGGGCACAGACAGAGTTGTTTTCGCATAATTCTTAAAGGCTAGAATTTTTGGAGTGGTAGGTGAGCATTAGCCCCAACAAGACAGTCAGCCTGTCCTTTGAAGTTTTGAAGTCAGACATTTGTTTCTTCTCTTTATCTGTGAAAGTCCTAAAGGGCATCTTCTTCCAGCAGAAGACTTTTTCATCTACACTGAAAATTTGTTGTTTAGTGTAGCCATCTTCTGCAATGATCTGTGCGTGTTTTAGTGGAGACAAAATCAGAAGCCTCGAGTTGGTGCTGGGGAAGGGCAGAGTCCCAGTGGCCTCCAGGACATTGTGACAGCAGCCAGGGTTGAGATGAGCTTCCAGTTAGACCTGGTGGGAGCATAGGCTTTCTGAGACGCAGCAAAGCAGGGAACAGAGAGGAAAGTGTCCAGGGCACCTGATCTTGCCTCTGCCGACTCTCCTCTCTAGGTGAGGATGGGACCTGGTGATGCTGAGTTTAACAAATATATGGACTTTGCAGCAAATTGGATGGATTTGGAGTCGATCATACTCAGTGATTTATAACAAAAACAAAGAACTGAGTTCCATATGTTCTCATTCATAAGGTGACCTTGAACAACTATAATGCTATAAGAAAGCAATTGGCAGTAGCGGAAAACTGTCAGGGGAAGGGGGGTTGGGAATGGCAGTTGGGGAAAACTGCTGGGGGAGGGAGGGGCATACCTCATCAACAAGGGTACCTGCATAATCAATGTTTGTATACCTAACCCTGAATTGTACCCTACATCTTTATAATTAATAAATAAATTATTTTAAAAAATAAAACAAACAAAAAAGAAAGGCAGCAAAGGCCTGAGTGTTTATCAAGTGTTCCTCATACCTCATAAAGGTCATCAATTACACAAGAAGCTCTTTGGCAATTCTCCTGCAGGCCTTGATGACACAAGGACTGTGGCCTAGCAAGAAACTGAGCTTACATCATCAGACAAGACTCTGCTTGGGCAGGAAGCACCATGGCAGCAAAGCCAGGTCCTTCTCCCCATCAGGGTAGTTGCTCTGTGAATCCCCACCTGTGGCTGCTCTGGGTCACTGCACAGAGGGTATCTGAGTCTCTGCCTGTCAGCAAAGAAGAGAGAAGAGTAGCATTTGGCCTTCTGTGGGCATCTGTCCGTGACCTCTCTCTGGCCTATGGGCTGGGGAGTCACTGTGGGGAAGTGCACCGTGCTCTGAGGTAGGGAGTCTCTAGTTCAATGCTTTATCACAGCAATCCGACTTCAAGGCAGATGCTCGGGCCTTGATGGGCACCTGAAGGAAGATGTGAGCTTGATGTTTGTGGCACTTCCCGTAGCTCTCCTTATCATTACTGGCCTCTTCAGACCCTTTATACTCTTCACTTTATGCTATCCTGCTGTCTCGCTTGGGGTCATATGGTGATATTCCTTGGAGTGATCAGATACATCGTCCTCTGACTATTACACCCAAAAGGAAATTGTGCAGAAAGACTAGAGTGGAGTTTCCCTTAGAGTGTGTGTTCTAGCTCCTGTTGAGGAAGAACCATTGGCAAACTCGACAGTCAATGGTTCGTGCTACATCCATTCGTAATCTGGTGCGTCCCTCCCATCTGTGGATTTTAGACATGCTTTAAGCATGCTTAATCATTGAATATGTAATTTAAGTAATTTTATTAACTATTATCTTTGAACATTTCTTAAGTACAGAGAAATAATAACTGTGAACCTTAAAAAAGTAATTTTTATTTTTGTGATGTGAAGTAAAAGGTATTAAACGAAAATGTGTCTCCTTCTCTCACCATGTTCTATTCCCTAAGTTATCCAAGGCAGCTGTTTCAAGATGCCATTGAGGCATCTTGCATGCTGTTTTCACAACGCCGCTACTCTGCAGAGGGACATCCTCAGGAGTGGTTGGTGTCACTCCATGCTCAGTGACTTTGCTTCCTTTCCATGACCATTATCTTCTGTCTGTGGTTGGTCTATATCTAGCATTACTTCATATTTTTCAGGTTGTTTAGGTACCCAGACACGTGACTCACTAACATCTTCTGTGCCTAGGTTGAACCACTGAGTTTTCCAAATAACTGAAACACTTCATTAAGTGAACTCCAACTTTTTTGAACTGCCCATTAAAAAATACACAGTAAACACTTCGTTGTTTCCTTGTCCAGAGCACAAGGAGCATGGCAAAAGGCTCTCTAGAGGACTCCAGGCTCTGAGCATGAGTAGTGTGTGTTCCTCTCTGCAGGAGGGTTTGCATTGCAGATGTAGACACAGTGTGGATGTGGAAGGCTTTCATCCATGGGTGCCATTTTGTGAAGACCTATTGTGTGCCCCATACTCTGAAAGCATAGCCAGCCCATTCTCCTAGGCAGAGATCCTGGGATTCAATTCTTGAACCAAACTCTCATTGTCAATTTTTTTGGAGAACACTCTTCTTCTAGAGCCATTTTCCCCGTGCTTCTTTGGGGCCCTCTGAGACTGATGGGGGAGCACAGGGATCCAGAGCTGTCTTCCCACGCTGCCAGGATGGGATACTGGGCTCCTTCCATGCCAGCTGTGGTAAGGCTACAGTGTCTTCATCTTGGTCTTGACCCCCCTTAACTCCTGTCCTGCCACCTGTCCAATCTCCCCATGACCACAGACAGCAACCATCACCCCAGTCCTCCTCCCTGTTGCTTTAAATCTTGCATTCCTTGCTCTGTGGCTCCTTCTCTGTTCTGTGGGTTTCCAGGGGGAGGGAGGGTGGGCAGAGGCTCTGCAGCCAATGCCATCGTCTCTTCTCCCCTTCAGCCTCTTCTCTGCCGTCACAGTGAGACTGGTGCACACTTTGTCTTTTTCTGAGCAATTCCATCATAGCTCATGCAAACAGCCTCCCTTACCAGCAAGTACCTTTCTTGTTTCCCCCACTTCCCTCTTCTAATTTTGGGGCCACTTTTGATGCGTGCTTCTGCTGAATGTTTTCTCTCTCTGAAGAGTGGCTGTAGTCGCGTAATGTCTTTGCAGCATCTTGCCAGGATTCCTTTGTGTCATGCTTCCCAGCACTTCACAATGACGGTGGCATGTGGGCACATGACAGGAAGCTTGTGAACCAGAGGCCACCTGCTCCTGGGAACAGGGGCCGGCCTTGGGAGGGCTGAGAAGGTGGGTGCTTTCTGTGGCACAGCAGTAAGGATCCCTGCAGCAGAGGATGGCGTTTCCTGGCCATCAATGCCACTGCAAGGTCTGTCCCCAGAGTTTCAGGGAATGCATATTCCATCAGACTTACTTTACATGACAATATCATTTAAAAAGCCAGACTGAATTTTGGTTGGCTAGCAACTGATGGGAAGCCGCACTAGAAAGCTTTGTGCCTTGAAAAGGCAGTTTCTCAGGCTCTGGAGGGATGCATTTGTGCAATAGAGGCCAGGACTCTGCTGAACACAACAGTGGTGGCAGTGGGAACTGAAACAGGGCATGCTGCCACTGTGACCTGCCCATCCCAGCCCCTGCTTAGCTTATACTGCTAAGTCCTTTAGAATGCCACTTTCTTCTGAAGCAAGGGTTAGGAGAGGTAATTATTATTATAACTATTATTTTTATACAGTAACTCACACACAGTTAGGCAGGGTTGGTTGTGGAATTCATATTTAAATGCATTCTCAAAGGCTTCTTGTCTCTGTGGCTACCAAGAGGACTTCTGTGGCGCTTGAATCCCACGTGTCTGTCTGCCTGCAACCCTGATCCTCAGGCACATGCTTACAGGGTTTTTTCTGTGAGTGTCTTGGATTGTTTAACTCCTTTTGTTTTCTCTTCATGAGAACGCTTAATCTTCTCAACTAGAGGACAGGCTTCTTGAGGGGACATAACATGTGTATATATCTTCTTATCTTCTCAGGTCCAGGCACAGAATTAGTAAAAGCAACACAAGTACACAATGACTAGTTATGCAGAGCTCTACAGCTGACAGAGGATTTATACAGAGTTGAAAGTTCATCTCACAATGACCCAAAACAGTCCACAGAGCACGTGTTGTGTTTACATCTGTGCAGTCACATGACTTACCTAAGTATGCACAGATTTAGAGAAGGGCAGGGGTGTGAAGGCAGCATCCCAAATGCATAATATCATTGCTCCCTATACTTACTGGGTGCAGGTAATATTTGAATACATTAACATATTGCTTAAGGATTTCCATGGGAATGCTTTCTTTGTGGCCTTTATACGTTATTTATGCCTCGGAGATAGATCTTGTCTTATTAACAACACCAATGATTTAGGCTTTTTTAAGAGTCTGGACATAAAAGAATATGATATGGAGATTAAACTCAAGGTGAAACTAAAGGATGCCAAGAGCTTCTAAAAACAGGTGGCAGGGTATGAGTGACTCTCTTGGGAGCTGACAACCTGTCAAGAGTGTCCTCACCTGCACCTCCCAAAAGGTGTGCGGAGACAGAAGTAGACTCTAGAGGCACAGAAAGCCAGCCCAGCCCAGCAGGAACCACAGAGTGTAGCAGAAACATCACTGGGCAGCCCATCAAAAGCATCAGGGAATTGGAAGCAAAGACAAAAGCATTGCAGAATAGCCCTGCCTGCTTTCTCCAAAGGTCTAAAGCCTAGTTTTTTATTCACTTTACATTTCAACATGATTTCTTTGGCTGAGATGATCGCTCCTACAATGTCAGCTGCTGATGCTTCATGGCTGACACATGCACTGATTTACCTTTCTCAGATTTTCACAACCTGCTCCATGGGGTACAGATTTGGACTTGGTTAGCAGCAAATCATACCTGTTTATACCAAAATGTAAGGAAATATTTAGTTTTCAGTCCTCCCAAGGGATTTTGTGCTTAAGTTTTGGAGTTCTGTTAGTGTGTTTATTTATTTGCTTATTTTTTTCATTAAAAAAAAGTTTGGATGGCGGGACATTAGGGAACCATTGGCTAAACCATAAAAGTTTCTGAAAGCTTCATGGCAAACAGATCTCAAAACGGAAACTTGGTGCAATGATTCTCAGAGAAAATGCCCAACACTTACCTTTGCAGGTCTTTCTCTGTGAGATATTATTGAAGCACTTATTTACATTGTGTCATTAAACCTAGTTGCTATTTAATGTGGTGAGAAGGTAGAGATGCAGATATTTACTCACCAAAATTCATTTCTCTTCATTTTAAGCTTTAATTAAAATATCCAAACAAAGGGTGAAAATAGTATAGCTGTTGTCTATAACCCAAGATCATCAGATATCCTGACAAACATCAGAAGATACTTCCCTCAGCTGCAAGTCAAATGCACATAGCCAGGCATTTGAAGTTATGAGTTCTGTTATCTACACAGAATCCCAGGGAGACTAAGAAACCTAGTTTAACTTATGCCATTTAATTTTCTTCCAGTAACTCTGGGTGAGTAGGTTTACCAGTTAGCATAAACGTTTTGGAGCCTAAGAAAGTTTGAAAGACCTAAGATCACTAAAAAACAGCAGTATTGACTGAATAGGCTCCAAAGGCCTGTCCATTGTCATCTTTATCGGATCTCACTGTTACCCAGGTGACTGGGCTACTCAAGCATCTTCTCTCAGGGAAGGGCAGAACAGCAGAAGGAAGGCACAAAGTTTCTACCAGTGTTTTGAAGTTAATCCATTTAGGAGAACAGGGAAAACATCACTGCATAGACAAGTCTGGAAGAAATCACCTAAGAACAAGATCCTTCTCAGAAACCTGCCTGGCCTATTGGTAACAGACCATTGTCCACGGACGATGGACAGCTAGCTAGTGGGTTTGAGTGTCACTTCTGATGACATCAAGGACTAAGTTTCCAAGGAGGGGTAGCACCCCCTTGCATTCACTGGGATACACATCATTAATATATGCCCCTGAGAACCCGCACACAAATCTGGTGGGGAGGGGAAGGATCCAGTGGGATGGGAGACCAAAATAAAAATTAAGGTAAGCTTTAGAAAAAGAATGTTACAGCACTTGCAGAAACACACAAGAGACCATTGGATTCCCATCTCTGGTTGTTCCCTGGTGCTGAGGATGATTGCATCTCATGGTCCTGCCCTCACTGGCACCATTCCTGTCCTTGAAATCTGCTTTTGCTTCTTCTCAATTAGGCCATACTCACATGTCTCTGTAATAATGCCCTGGCTCAAAACTCATGCCAGAGATGGATAACTGATAAACTGCCTCCCATCTCTATATTGAACCTAATACTGGATTAAATGCTGACTTGATTTAAAGATATATTTGCCATATTTTTGATAGTTGAGTACAGCAGCACATAGACAATCTAAAACAATATTCAGAATCCACGCTTACCTGGAGCATAGAATCCTCACTTCCTAAAGAAGCAGTTTGTTTCTAGATCAGATGGGGTGAATACTCCCCTCTTTTAACCTGGTTGCTTGGCAATATTTGTCCTTTGCCCTTCAACAGAATTTGACATAGAATTGTCGCAGTCCTTAAAAAAATTCCTGATTAAATGTGATTGATATTTTATATAATATGCATAAATTTCTGAATAGGCTTTGAAACAATGTTAATTTCATATCAAATGTTTAAAAAATTACTTGTTACAGTAGATATTGTCTCTCACCCATTGGCGGATCTGACTAGCACTAAATTTTAAGGGAATAAGCATGAAAGCTTCAGTGTCAAGGATCCAATCCCTCCTTCACAATGCACACTTCATGTGGCTGTATGCTGGTTACTTAATCACTCTGAGTCCCAATTTAAATATACACAAAATAAAATTTTCATAATAAAATAGCTGTGAGTTTAAAATAGGCATTGAACCTACCCATTCTTCCATTCACTCATCCACCCATCCATTCATCCGTTCTTCCATGGACCCATTCACCCACCCACCCATCCATTCATCAATGCATCTGCCCAATCAGCCATACGCCCATCTGCCCATCCATCCATTTAGCCACCTTTCCATCGATAGAGGTGTTGTACAGATTGAAGAGATGATACATTTAAAGTACTTCATAAAAGGTGCTTGGAATGGCATCTGTTCTATAAAATGCAAAATGGCAGCTATTACTGTTTTACCTTATGTGAAAGGGATCACTAGTCATAACCTTTCTTGAAAAGCAGGATATATGATTAGGTTTTTCCATTCCAAACACTTCAGTGGTTTCTGATTGCCGAACAAATTAAGCACACATTCTTCATCCTGCTGGTGTGCCCTTTTCTGAATACATTATCTTGGAAACCTTCCTTATCCCCCACAGAGGCTGTCACTTTGTCTTCATCTGAATTCCTGCAGCCCCATACTCATACCACTGTGGAATCTTGTTTGGGAGTGATTTTTATGCTTATTGTGATCTCCTAGGCCTTTCTTGTAAGAAATGTTAAATGTTTTTGCAAGATCCTGGCAAAGTGCCATGTGCATAGTTTGTGCTCAATGAATGTTTGAATAACACCTCCAAACTGTGGTCAGAATTATAATGTACTCATTAGTTTAAAAGTCACTGATTAAACATATCAATATATATTTCTAAATTATTATAGGAAAGTTGTTCGCATGTTTTAAAACCAGACAGTACATAGGGATGTACTATGGAAAGTCTTTTTTTCCTTCTAATCATATATGCCTAATTCTCAGGTCTGCTAAATATGTAAATATTGTTCTTGGTTTCTTATGGATTCTTCCAGAGATTCTCAGCATGTGCAAACAAAGAAGATTGCCATTCTCTTCTTTTTATTACAGAAAAGTTACCCTGTGACTGTTCTGCTGTTTACACTTTCCATGCAGCAATACATCTTGAGACTATACATATATATATTTAATTAGGTCACTAGATTATACAAAAACATGATAGAGATTTAATTAACTTGGTTCACGAAGCATTGAGTCCTGGACAGGTTAAGCCAATTGTGCAAGGTTACAACGGAGACCAGATTCCTTGCATCTCAGTAGGAGCTCTTGTCCCTATAACTAGGTATGAGCTGCCTCTAACTGCAGCCTATACCTATTTATACTATCTAAGATATTTTTCCATTGAATATTGATCTGTATGAAAATCCTGTGCATGTATAAGCAGTTTAAAAACACATCATATTAATAGGTAATGTCATAAAGTAAAAAACATTGTAAACACTCTGGAAAAGTGAGTGCTCTGTGCATGAAAATGTGATACACAGCATTTGTGTGTTTAGCACTAATTGAGAATTCCTTCACAGAACAGCCTTCCGTTGCTATGGACACCATCCTCAAGAGGAGGTTTAGAAAATCCCTCCACATGTTCTCGTGTGCCAGAGAAAGCCTACATATTTCCCCTGTAATTCTCAAAGAAATCTCTGCACATGGGTGAAAAAAAGCAATATCCAGCACTGAAACAGCTCAGCAATGAAACAAATGTATTTAGAATGACCTCTACACAACCCAGATTTGAAATATTAATCACTGCTGGTCACATAAAACGAGGTTATTCTGGCCCCTGCCAGGGCTGCTCTGCAGTGCTTAATCCTGGCGCTTGTCTCCAGAGCTGTGCAGCAGGGCTGCTGTGAGATGCTAAATCAGTGGTGTGCCGACTCCCCGCAGCTATGCGTCCTCCACCTTCCCAAATACAGAAGCCAGCCCAGATGCCAGTCAGTCAATGGCAGCAGGGCTGTGGGGTGCCTCTGAGTGACAGCTTGGCCCTGGGCCAGCGAGAGTGCAAGGGCATTTTCTAAAACACTGAGTGCTGCAGTATCAGGTTCAATGGACCCATCATAGCAGGTAACCCAGTGTCCTTGCAGGGCTCTCAGTGGTCTTTCTCTGTGGAGGTGGCTTGGCAGGCGTGCGAGTATGCTCCCCACATACGTCGAAGAGGCCTCTGCCTCCCAGCCCATCCCCTGTGCAACCCCTTTCTCTCTCACTCTGTCACCGACATGGGGCATTGCTCTGCAGACTCCATGTTATTTCCTTCAGGAGAAACAAAGGCAAATCTCATGCTGGTCTTGACAAGCAGGTGTTGTCACATTGGAATGGGCGAGGTGAATGGGTGATCTAAAGGTGTATTAACTTAAGTTTCAACAAAGCAGACGCTGTGAATACAGAAAGTGGGTTTCTCCACAGCTCAGTCAAAAGCAAGTTCCACTCAGCTCTCTCAGGAGCTGACTTAGAGCCTCAGCGGATAGGACCACCTCTGATCCATCTTTTTTGATCCAATGTTCTCAGTGTCATTTGTAGGATTGTTTTAAGAGCGTTCGGGATTTTCAACACTAACAGAACCTGAAAGTCACTAATGTATAAGGCTTTTTGTTACATTATAAACATGAAAACACGTTGTGCCATTCAAGTTGCATTAACACAGTATTCTGTCCTCAAAATAGGTACCAGGTAGCTGGGAGAAATAATCGAAACACTCAACATGCATGAAAAAACAACAACAACAAAAGGAAGTCAACTGGCAAAGAAAAAAAGAAAAAGAAAAAAAACACAACCCAATAGTTTTGTAGCACATTTCGCAGAGGTGCTAATAGCCTCAATGAACAATTAAAACTTATTTGAAGATAAAAATAACTGAATTCTGAGTAAAGGAACTTTTTTTTTAGTTGGAGTCTCACTCCATCACCCAGGCTGGGGTGCAGTGGCATGCTCACGGCCACCCCAGTGTCAACCTTCTGGGCTCTAGTGATCCTTCCACCTTAGCCTTCCAAGTAGTTGGAACTACAGGTGCATGCTACCATGCCCAACTAATGTTTTTAAAAATTTATTGTAGAGATGAGGCCTCATCAAGTTACCTGGGCTGGTCTTGAACTTGCGGGCTCAGGCAATCCACTTGCCTCGGTCTCCCAAAGTAGTGGGATTACAGGCTGAACCACCGAGCCCAGCCGAGTGCTAACGTTTTAAATGAGAGTTAAGTAATTATTTCAGAGGAAAAAAACCTAGAAAGAAAAACATAAACAACGGCATTTTAATAAGTGAGTGAGCACTGTACACATTTCAGGTGGACAGGGTGCCCCAGAGGACAGTCCAGTGGGGGTAGCCTTCATGGGAACGGCAGCTTCAAGGCTGGCTTGCATGGGCCAGAGAGACATCTCTGATGGTCAAAGTTACTTATTTGGCACCCACTGCTTTTTGTAGGTCCTCCTTTGGCAGTCCTAACAACCAAACCTTTGAATAGTAACTTAAGAAACTCATCTCTGGCCTCATGCCTCTTGGCATTGTTCTCTTTTAGGTCCCAGGAACCTCTCTGAGGGTCCTGCCTGGTAAGGAAGTGGGCATGGGTGAAGTTTTTCATGCTATTTCTGGCCCTTGCTACTAAAAGTGTTCCTTGTTCTCATCCAAAGTTCTCAGTCATTAATAGCAGTTATTCCTCTGTAAAGAGAAAACTTACCCCTCCAGAGGAGAATTTCGGGTCACTCAGCCCAATTATAAAATTCCTCAATCAGAGACATTATCATTACTATTGAAGATGATAGATTGGAGAACAGCTGAAACCCTTTTTATTATTGGAAAATGAGCTACATATTTTCTCATATTCTATAATGTCATCTATTCTTATTTATTGATGATTATATTTTATATCTAAGTCAGGAATGACTCCATTAATCTTCAGAAATGCAATTTCTCAGCGTAGTTTTGCAAAAGCTCCCAAATGATGCCAACTAACATAGGTAAGTATTTCCACCTGGAATGCCACGGATCTCTGCAGCTTGGGCACCATGCTCTGTACTCAGTGGACCACTCAGGATGTGTTTATGGGGGCTGAAGACCAGGGGACGAGAGGCACAGTGAAGAGGATTCATGTTCCACACCAGGAACTGCTGTGACTGCCCTGTGACAGGAAAGGAGCGGAAGAAGTGAAACCTAGGTTCCACCAGAACAAATGGTATCGGTTTCCCCTCTTGCATTACATTGAGCTTTGTAGGAATAATACAACTTTGTCAATACTGTGTTTTTCTCCTCTTCATTTCTGCCCATGACATAAGAACCATTGCTCTCTCTCTGTGTTCAATACACTCTTATTTTTGAAAGCTTTTCTTATGACAAAATGCTATTTTTTCAAGTGGATGTGCATCAGGGGAGGCTGGGTTAATAGTGGTTAGAGACATTTTCCTCACAGAGTTTAAAAATATGCTTTAAAAAGAAGGCATCAGACATTCACAAAAGTTTCTTCTAAGTCACTTGTGTGCGTTTTCATATATGCTAAAAGAATAGATGTTGGAGCTCTCTGTCAAGACCAAATGTACTAGGTGTTCAGAGACTTTTGCCAGAGCTGAGTGTCCCAACAAATTGTGAAATAACATGGAATAAAAATGGAATTTATGTGTATATTTTCTGTGGTTCACTTTAGGAGGGAGGGGTTCAATGCATTTCAATAAAAATATTAGGTGAAATATGTGTGATGTATTTTTGTATCAGGAACAAGATGGCTCATTAAGACAATTAGGGATTGTGCATTTCTTTAAGGCGGTTTTTGGTTGAAACAAAAGTTGAACACCTTCAAATTGGGAACACACTCTGATTTACGTCCTATCTGACCAGCTCAAGAGAATCTGATGTCCTAGGGAGGAGGTCCACGTGGCGGCCCATTGAGAGCATGTGTTTTAACCTTGGAAGTGATGAGAAGAAGCCCTGAACAAGGACGGGAGTACACCTGTTTTCTTTGGAAATCTTTTAACTTTTTTTTAAATAATGAGAACCTGCTAGAGTAAGTGAGATGAAGTGGTTATTATAATTGGTTGTATTTTTTTTAATGGGGCTGCACATTTAGCATAGCTTCTGTACAGATGGCCCTGACTAGTATGAAATTCATCTCCATGGGTAAAGCCTATCATATCCATAACTCTATGAGTGGAGCAGTTACACACAAGCGTTCAGCACTTACTCTCTGAGTTTCTTGAAAAACAAAATTAAAAAACATAAGCATTTGATGCATCAGATATCTTAAAGGCATTTCAACTTCAATATGTCCAAGGTTGGGATTATTAGGTGCTCCCAAACGTATTTCTAAAGCAGATATCCTGTAGTCAGTGGGATATCCCGGTGTCTGGAGAATCCTTTTCTGTCAGGCTAGCCTTGGTGGCTGAGAGTGTGAGTGCAGTCCCGGGGCAGCACAGCGGGTGAGAATCTCAGTCCAGCCTGGCCCTGTGAGGTCTTGGTCAGGTTAGCTACCTTCCCAAAGTCCAAGGTGCTTCACTTATGAATCAGAGATCACCATAGCTATCTCACACAGTGGGTGCAAGAATGTGGCATATTAATGCTTGCAGAGTACTAGCCTAGGGTCTGAAATGCAGTTTAGGAACTATAAGCCATGGCAATAAAAAAAAGCAAACGGTAGCACAATTTATGAAGTCTAAGATCAAAATGCTTGTTTTGCAGGGACTACAATCACCGTGAATTCCTACCAGTGCAGGACTCAGCAAAGAATACCCATGGACCCAATCTGGGCCACAGCCTATCTCGTAAGCAAAGCTACAATCTCAAAAGTGAGTAGTTGCAAGGAATACCACCTGACTGGCAAATCTGAAAATAATCACTCTCTGACCTGTTGCAGAAAATGTTTGTCAACCTCTGGTAAAGAGCTAAGCATCCGAAGGTCTCAAGAATGGCTCACCAGATCCATTGATTTTGAAAGGAAGGAGCTAAGGTCTAAAGAGTAAGGCTAGAGATTTTTTTCTAGAGTTTTAAAAATGCGCTGTATTCCCCAACATTTCTTGCCACATTGTAAGTGGCAGCAATGACCATAGGAAAATATTTTAAACCAAATCATGATTGCATGCTAGTTTTCAGAGAGAATAATGGACTGTATTTCATCTGTGGCTGTTTTAGAGGGAAGGAGTCTCAGAAGAGACTATAAGTTGTGAAGAGGAGAGTGAAGGAAGTCGTAGCCCTGGAAGGTGAAAGAACAAGTGCAAGGTGTGTGCGTAGGATATCAGGGCCTCTCCCCACCCACATTTGCCCAGAGGCCCAGCTGCTGTCCCCACAGAGCTGTTTGTTCTGCAGCAGCACTCAGAACTGCAAAACGGAGTTTCCTCTTGAATAATATCTAGTAAACCTAGAAATTCATTAGAGCCAATGTCTAATCAACGGAGGCATGTGTTCGAATCCAGCTTCATTACCTGACAGCAATGAGATTTAATCTTACCAATGGAGATGAACATATTGGCTTGTCTTTGGATGACTAGTATGTGGACACATGTAGAGTCTTGCCATATTTCAGCAGGAGACGTGGCGGAAGATCAAAGTCTCCTTGTTCAGAGCATCCTCATGCTGTGAATGGCCTCGACTGAGTGGCCTTCTAGACGGACTCACGGCTGTTTTCCGCTAAACCCATTCCCACACGCTAACTCTACCAAAGTGTGGTGTACATGGTGGAAGAACAGAGGGGCCCGTGCCCATACTGCATAGAGTGTAGTATTCCACCTGGTCATGTATTCAGCAGGTTCTTAGGAATAGACTCAGCAACCGGCTTCTCCCCTTCAACCTGCCCTCCATGTCAGGTCACGTGTGACCAAAAAAAATGACCCTTTTCTACTTATGTTCTTCCTTTAAGGTTCATCCCAGTGTCTCCTCTGCCTATACATTTATTCAGGTTCTTTTAAAGTAAGACTGTCTTCACTCCCACTGACTACAGGTTTCCCATTGAGTTTTTTGAGACAGTCTAGAGACCTTCAAATATCTCTGAATTCTCCTATCATACCAAATGTCAATACCAGTGGAAGGAATGCCTTGGCCAAGGGATTAGAAAGCAGCAGGACTTAATAACTGTCTAACGGTTAGCATCTTGTGATCTAAATTATTACAAAGATAATTATCATTGTTTTATTTTGCTTTATTCAAAAAGATACACCATTTGATTTCATAATCTTGGCAATATTTGTTTTCCTTTTTGGATGTTTAATATCCATTGTTATTTATGTATGGAAGGTATTTTCTCCACCTCTTTTATTTCTGGTGATGATGTGCAATACATTACAGATCACTGCAGCTGAGTTTGTGACTAAGAAATGTGCTCGTTGTTCCATCTGTGGCCTGTTGCAGCCTCTGCTTCTCCTCCTCTTGTATCCTACAGCAGTCTGGCTGCTCCCCTGCCTATACGCTAGTGTGATCACAACAAGGGCAAAGGGACACAACTCACATGGGTCAATTCCTGATTGCTAAAAGCCTGTGGATTTCACTTGACTGCTGTCAAGGCTGCCCCTCATAAATAATTATAATAATTAGGGATAAGTATGTGAAAGCTTTGATTGTGAAAAGTCATAATTATTAAGATTTGATCCCTCATCACTGTGAGTGTTTGCTAGGTATGGTCCTGTTTGCACCGATCAGTCTTTGGAACATTTTCTACAGAAAAAATACATAAAACTATGTCCCAGGAATAGAAGTAATATGTGTGGTTGGGATGTTCAATACTCTGACAGCGGATCTAGCCTGTACCAGTGGCCCATGGCAGCCCTGGACAACACAGAAATTGCTGAGAACCTTTGTTAGAAAGATCCCTGGGGAAGGGGAGAGGACCAGTGATAGAATGCAAATTTAGACAAAACTAGGGGCGATAAATGGAAGATCATAACACAAGGTGTCTAAACCAGGCTTTCAAATCTAAAAAAAAAAAGTGAAAGAGACTTGAGTTAGTCCTTTCTTTAACTTTCCCAGTAGTTTAAAAAAACTGGTAAAAAAAAATTTAGTAATTTTAAGTCATGTCCCAGTCAATACAATTTCTTGTAGTACTTGGAATTTTGGGGGAGGATGAAGTGGGGGAAAAGCTCAGAAAGTTAAAGGGCGTATCAAGAATGTATATTTGAGTTTTATTAAAAGTTTCCAATTAAGCACTTGAGAGATGGCAGCTTGATAGTGTAAATAAAAATTGGTTTGTATGATCACTCTTTCTCTTTCTCTCTCTCACACACATACACATGCACATACAGAAAGTAGCCATGTGTAGAAATATAATTTTGAGAAGAATTTACAAAAGCATATATATCTATATATATATCCCTTTCAGAATAAGTTCAGAGCTGAAAGATTTGAAATCGATGCATACTTAACAGTTCTGTATCCATGGGAACAGTGAAAAATGGCATTTGTACTTACTACACTGAGTGAGCAGCCTAGTTGAATGTGCTAACGATGATGCCAAGTCTGGGGTTCAAGTCTATGAGTCTCTTTGTACTATTTGATGCTGGGGGCTACCTGAGACCTTGCCATATGCACTACTGCTCAGTTGTGAAGTAGGTTTCAATCTGTCCCTATTTAGTGACTTATCCCTATGAGCATATACGCATGTTCTATTATCTTCTATTGTAATATATATGTATACACAAATATAATATATATCTTCCTTTGACCCCATTATTTTTTTTTTTTTTTTTTTTTGAGTTGGAGTCTCACTCTGTCGCCCAGACTAGAGTGCAGTGGCTGCTCCCGGCCACCGCAGCCTCGACCTGCTGGGCTCCGGAGATCCTTCCGCCTCAGCCTTCCAAGTAGCTGGAACTACAGGTGCGCGCTTCCACACCCGGCTAATTTTTTGATTTTTTTTATTGTAGAGATGAGGTCTCGCCAAGTTGCCCAGGTGGGTCTCAAACCCGCGGGCTCAGGCAATCCACTCACCTCGGCCTCCCA
>CAUYQG010107834.1:0-16124 GCA_963574415.1 Tarsius wallacei
GCCTGGCTAATTTTTTGATTTATTGTAGAGATGAGGTCTTGCTTGCCCAGGCGGGTCTCGAACCCGCGGGCTCAGGCAATCCACTCACCTCAGCCTCCCAAAGGCGCGGGATTACAGGCTGAGCCACCGAGCCTGGCTTTGATATTTATTTTTATTCCACTGTGATCTGAGAAGGTACATGACAGGATTTCAATCTTATGAAATTTGTTTACGCTTGATTTATGGCCAAGAATGTGGTCAATCTTAGAGTACGTTCCATATGGTGATGAGTAGAATGTACACTCCGTGGTTGTTGGGTGGAGTGTTCTGTAGGTATCAATTAAGTCCATTTGGTCAAGCATTACATTGAGGTTCTGGATCCCCTTGTTGGTTTTTTGTCTTGATGAACTGTCTAGGGTTGTGAATGGGGTATTTAAGTCCCCAGCTATGATAGTATTAAAGTCAATATCTTTTTTAAGTTTACCTAAAAGCTGTTTTATAAAAGTTGGTACTCCTATGTTGGGTGCATGTATGTTTAGGATGAATATTTCTTATTGATGAATTGAACCTTTTATCATCATATAGTGACCTTCTGTATCTTTTTTAATTTTTGATAGCATAAAGGATATTTTGTCTGATATTAAGATCACAACTCCTGCTTTCTTTTGTGTTCCGTTCACCTGAAATTTTGTTTCCTATCCTCTTACTTTGAGTCTGTGAGTGTCCTTTCTGGTGAGATGAATCTCCTGGAGACAATATATTATTGCCTCATGATATTTTATCCATTTTTGCTATTCTGTGTCTTTTCAGTGGTACATTTAATCCATTCACATTCAGGTTAATTATTGAAATGTGACAGTTTATTCCTGTCATGAGGTTCTTAAAGAGTTTGTTGTTGCTGCTGCTGTTTGTTTGTTGTCTTTTTATTTATTTTTGGGTTGATTTATGTGTGTCTTCAATCTTTTTCCTGCATTCTTGTGACGGGTGCTGTCACTCTTTTTTTCCTTTCTTCTGTGTTTAATACTTTCTTAAGTGTTTCTTGTACAGCTGGTCTGGAGGCAGCATAAGCTCCTAGGGACTGAATGTCTGAGAGAGATTTTAATTCTCCATCACTGATGAAGCTTAGCTTAGCTGGGTAAGTAATTCTTGGTGAAATTGTTTATCTTTGAGAACTTTGAAGATTGGGCTCCAAGCTCTCCTAGCCTGAATGTTTCTGTAGATAAATCTACTGCTATTCTAATTGGTCTTCCCTGGTAGGTAGTCTAACCTTTTTCTCTTGCTGCCTTTAGAATGTTTTCTTTTATACCTACTTTGTGTGGCGAATTACTATGTGTCTATGAGTTGGTCTTCTCATTTGTTGTCTTGCAGGGGTTTTCTGAATCTTTTGTGTTTGAATGATCATGTCACTGATGAGATGAGGGAAGTTTTCTTGGATAATTTCATGGAATGTTTGTTCCAGGGTGGTCTCTGTCTATCTATCTGCCGCAGGGATTCCAATTTATCTTAGGTTTGGCCTCTTGTAATAATTGTCATCTCTTAGAGGTTTTTTCTGTCTTTTTAAGCTTCTTTTCTATGTTTTTAACAGTTTGGGTAAGTTCCATATTTTTGTCCTCAAGCTCTGAGATTCTTTCTTCTGCTTGGCTAATTACAAATAAAATGTTTTGATTGTTAATGAAGTCAAACTTTTTTCTGATTACTTCATGATTCCCTTTTTTTTTTTTTTTTCTGAGTTGGAGTCTCACTCTGTCACCCAGGCTGGAGTGCAGTGGCACACTCACGGCCACTACAGCCTTGAGCTGCTGAGCTCAGGCGATCCTTCTGCCTCAGCCTTCCAAGTAGCTGGAATTACAGGCAAGTGCCACCACGTCCAGCTAATTTTTTGATTTATTGTAGAGATGAGTTCTCTCCAAGTTGTCCAGGCTGGTCTCGAACCCATGGGTTCAGACAATTTTCACACCTTAGCCTCCCAAAGTGCTGGGATTATAGGCGTGGGCCACTGCACCCAGCCATGATTCCTTTTAATAAGCATCTTACAAATTCATGGAAGACATTAGGGAAATGAAGGAACAGGATCAAAGAAAGAGAAAATTAATTTTATTTATTTAACAAAAACCAAGTACCTAACATATGCTGGGCATGTTATAGGCCTTGCAGGTATTAAAATGAATCAAAGCAAGAAAATATTGAGCACCAACTCTATGCTCTGTGATACAGTCATGCTGTATCATTACAGATACAAAAGAAAGGACAACATTCATCCTCCAGGAACTTACAGTCTAGTTGGGGAAGGGAAAAACCAACACAAGAAGGTGCTTTGAACTTAATTCCTCCCCAGTTGGTTCTGGATTGAGTTTACGGTTTGGCTGGGTACTCCTTTGTGGTTTGGTTGGGTCAACCTGTAACCATGGTTGCTTGTTCACATGCCTTTCTTCCCAGATCACCTGAGAGCTCCAGAGGGCAGGGATGGTATCTTACTCAATTCCTGTCACATCATGTCATGAATGATTTCATAATTCCTGTCTCTATTTAGGTTGTAAATTAGTGACGGGTCACCATGCCCTCTACCACTCCCTACTGGCCTCCCCTGTATTCATCCACTGCGTGCCTGAGAGCATCAGAAACACAGGGCAGCTGCTGGGATCCAAGGTCACAGGAATACATGTTAAATGAACATCGCCAGCATTCATTTATCAGTTTGATTAAACAGCCAGCCACACTCCCTTCAACCACCAGAGTCCTAGGATTTCCATCTGACCATTCATTTCGTGACTGATTCGTGGGTTTCATTTTATTTATTTGTTTTTATACTTTCTCCTCACTTACTGATGTTCACGTCGCCTTCCTGCCCTCCCAGGATCCACAGACCATGTGATCATCACCTGCCCCCTCATCTGAGTCCTCTGGCTTAGAGAACCAGCCACTTACATGTAAACTCATCAAGTTCATTTCACTGGCAGTTGCCAGCTCATTTCCCCACCACAGCCTGCTGAGCTTTTCCAGCTCCCTCTCCAGCTCTACCCCTCCGGCCTTGCTCAGAATGAGTTTTCACCAGCCCCTTTCTTTTTTCTCTAAGGCATATCTTGTAACACCAGGGACATTCCCTGAGTTTTCTGTTACTTATGTCTTTTATCTGTGCTGGCCAAAGCATCTAAGATCAGCTAAATCAACATCTGCTTAACTCACACCCTGATTGGTGTTCCAGCAACTAGAGTTTCAAGAGAGTTTCAGAGAGGTGTGGCCTGGAGGGTTGGGAAGGAGGTGGGATTTGAATCCGACTTAAAATATAAACAAGATCTCAATCTGAATGATAATAGGGGCAGAAGGGGCTTTGTTCCCTCCCTCTGTCTTCTCTTTTGTCCTCTACCCACTTCTGAGGAGTTGCGCTGAAGACAGAGAAAAGAGATAAATTGTTCCCAAATTGAAAGGTGTTAGGAGAGGCGGTCAATACTACATGCCTTGACCATGGTCTACGCTCTACACGTACCAAGACAGTGAAGGATCTGAGTTCCCCCGACACACACATGATGATGTGGCCCCTCGGAGCTGCAGTAGGACCCAGAGAGGCCAGCAGATAGAAAAGAAGAGGAGGACTGTGGAAGAGGAAAGGAGGCAGCCAGAGCAAGGAGAGACTTTCCAGGGGTAGGACTGAGAGGTGATGTGAAGGGAAAAGTGAAGAAATGCGTTGCCCATCCTCTGATGCCATGTGTATCTGCTGACAATGAAACTCTCTCACTGGCAGCGGATGGTCCCTGCACACCCCCTCCGTATGCCACCCGCATAACCAAGGGTCGCAGTGTGTGTCATAACTACCATTGACCAGACAGGCTCTGTTCTAGGTGCTGTATCTACTTTGCCTCATTGAATGCCACCAGGAACTATGTGTCCAGCACCATGAGGACATCCAGCCAGGAGTTTTCAAACTTGGGGGTACATAAGAATCCATTTGGAGCTGATGAAAATGATACACAAAAGTCATGATTTCATAAATCTGGGATGAGGCTCAGGAACGTACATTTTTAAGAAGCAACTCATGATAGTGACGCAGATGCCCAGGTGCTCCAGAAGTCTGTCCAGCCACAACACTGCAAACTTTGGTGCCACCACGACACCACAGTCTCCGAGGTCTGCAAACTCAACTGGGTTCTCAGCACCACAAGCCAAGCATTCTTTCACTTGTGCCTTGTGGGCTGTCTCTCCATTCTTCTTGGTAGCTGTTCCAACTCCCACTGCCCTCTTCAAGTCTTCCCACATCACCCCAAAGCCCCTCCATCTCAGCAGACAACGCCTCTTCCTGTTTTAATGAGAACACTGAAACCCTAGGATGGCCGAGCGCGGTGGCTCACGCCTATAATCCCAGCACTTTGGGAGGCCAAGGTGAGAGGATTGACTGAGCCCACAGGTTCGAGACCAGCCTGGGCAACTTGGCGAGACCTCATCTCTACAATAAATCAAAAAATTAGCCGGTCATGGTGGCACATGCCTGTAGTTCCAGCTACTTGGAAGGCTGAGGCAGAAGGATTGCCTGAGTCCAGCAGGTTGAGGCTGCGGTGGCCAGGAGCATGCCACTGCCCTCCACCCTGGGTGACAGTGTGAGACTCCAATTCAAAAAAAAAAAGAAACCCGAGGATGAGAGTTACCTTAACTTTCTGGCCCCCACCTACAGCCTTAGCAATCTCTGCTCAGCTCGCTCTGCTTCTGTCCCTTCTCCCAGGATGCGGGCCCTTTCTCTGACCCCCAGCCAATCCTGTGTTCTCTGCTCTTGGGACCTGTCTTCTTCAGCGTCACCTTTCAACCTCCCCATCTTTAGTGTTTCCTGCCTCTTGGCCTATCAATACGCCCAAGAGCTGCAGCATTTAGAAACAACCTCCCTTCTCCTGGGCTCCTCAGACCCGCCTTATCCTCCTTCTTCCTTGTTCACTAAAACATATACTTCTCACTTCCTCACCTCCCTTCCCAACTCAACCACCGCAGTCTCTGATCCCCCATTCGACACTTTCCCATTGCCTAATCCAGGAGATAACTTTCTACACTTTTCTGACTGTTGCATTTGACCCTATTGCTCACTCCTTCTTCTTGAAACTGTCTATTCCCTCATGACTGCAATGTTGTTCTCTCTGTGTCATTGTGTGTCCCCACCTTGAACGCCTCTGCCACTCACCACTTAATCATTGGGGTTTCCTGTCAATCATTTCCTAAACTACTGCTCTCAGCATTCTACACAGTGTTCTTGGACAACTGCATCCATTGTTGAAATTCTTATTGCCCCTCTATTCTGATCACTTCCAAGTCTATGTCCCTAGCCTGGGCTTCCTGAACATCAGATTTGCATATACAGCTAAACATCTCCACTGGGACATTCCACGGGCACCTCAAACCAGACCTGTCTTAACAGAATTCATCAGATCCACCCTGGTCCCCATCCTGCTCTTCCTGTGATCCCCATCTTAGTCAGGGTACCATCATCCAGCCATCCAGGCAGCCCAGAGACCTGGAGTCATCCTTGACCCCACCCTCAGCAATCTATCTCGAAGATCTACTCTTTTTATTGCCTTAATTTCTTAAATCTGTACCCTCCCCTCCAGTCCTACACCTGCTGACTATTTTGTGATAACTCATCATCACTTCACACCTGGACTATTGCAACAGCCTCCTGATCGGACTCCTGATTCCAGACTTTCCACTCCACATCCACTCTTCCATGGAATCACTAAAGTGATCTATCTAAATCCAAATGTGGCTATGTCACTCTCCTACTTTAAAACCCTGTTGCCTGGAGGCTTAGGCAGAAGGATCACCTGAGCCCAGGAGGTCAAGGCTGCAGTGAGCCATGATCATGCCACTGCCCTGGGCAACAGAGTGAGATCCCGACTCAAAAAGTAATACTAATAAAACCTTGTTGCCTGTAGATAGAATTCACATTTCTTGGCATGACCTACAAGACTTAGCCAGTCCTGGCCCCTGTTCACTTGACAGCAACAGCACTCTTGGTCTTGAACATGACCTGTTAGTCATTCCCAGATGTTTTATACCTCCACACTTCTCTCTTTCAGGAACACCCACCCCCAACCTCCCCTCATCCGTCAAAACAGCTCATCCATCATTTACTCCAGAAAGCCTTTTTTCCTTTCCTTTTTACTCCTTGGGCATTCTCTGTTTTCCTCTATCCTTTACGTCTATCATTTACCTATCCTTTTGAAATTATCTGTTTATGGAACTGCCTGTCAACACTAAACCCCAAGCTCTTCAAAAGGAGGGATTGAATATTGGCATTGTGCCCCCACCTCTCCCACCCCACCCCAAAGTTTCGCATAGTGCCCGACGCATATCAGGCACTCAAAAAAATTATGGATTCATTTTCACAAAGGGCTACAAGGCAGGCATTACAAATGGAAAAACTGAGCCTCAGAAAGCAGGTCACACACTAGTAGATGGTAGCACAGTGCCTTGGGACCAGCTCTAATTCCAAGCCCAGGCGCTTTCAAGTCCAACCTGGAAAACATGAGTTAAACGAGGAGATAGAGATGAGAATGAGAAGTCAGGGTACCAGCCAGGGAGACAGTGGGTGTGAAGAATCGAGAGAAATGAAGGTAGACAAGATTCTGGAGGGTGGAGGAGTGTGGTCTTGAAGCCTTGGCATTGCTGGTTCTGAGCAGAGCCCTGATAGGCTAAAGTGCCCGGCAGTGCCAGGCCAGGTCTGCCCACTACCTAAATCTAGATGCTGGGCCTGAGGCAGCCAATGTCCCACAAATACCCACAACTCTGCAGCACAACCATCTTCCGAGTCCTGCACTTACTTAGCCTCCACCAGCTGAGCAAGCAGACACTACCTCACTTGGGCACAAGCCTCCAAGAATTTCCTAGTGTAGATCAAGACAGGGAATATCATAGTAGCTATGGAACAGGGTGAATAAGCACTACAGTGCCCCTTGGGATCTCCCGGGAGCTCCCTCTCCTTCTCCCACCTACCTCCTAGCGGCCTCTCCCTACAACCCTAAACACAGAAGGCAGCCAATGAAAAGGGTCAGGAGGCAGAGGCAGGAGACAAGACAAGGAAAGCTCAGGCCCACAGAATGAAGGGAACATACTGAGACAGGAGCCAAAAAGAGACGGACTGTTGGACACAGCTAAATGCATCAGAACATGGACCTCCCTTGCACACCTCTCTCCGGATCTTCTAGGCTGGGAGACAATTGCTTCTGGACATGAGGGTTGGAATAATTCCAGCAAAAGAAAACTAAAAACATCATCCCGTGTTTACAAAATACGGGAGAAGGCAGCAAGGGTGTAGATGACAAAGGATAAAGATAGGATGCCCTTCTCTGAAAAACTTCATGCCAAACAGAGGTGAAGAGCCAGAATTATCTCATTGGCAGGGAATCTGGCAGGTACCCAGGGCAAGAACACTTCACCCTCTGTCCTCACCTGATTCTCTGGGGGCCAAGCTGACCCATCACCCCCGCAAAGGGTTCTCGGAAGAGGAGAGGTCATCTCCTGCCCAGGAAAGGGGGCTGGGGAAGACTGTGAGGTCCTCAGCTCTAATCATATTTTTCGTTCACGAGGGGAGACATTCAGATACGCGCTCCCCACCCAGTTTCTGCTCTGCAGACCGAGATAAGAGCCTTCAGTTGACAAAGTTTCACAAGAAATTAGAATCTGTTGACCTCCTTTTCCACCTCCCCTTAGCCAGCTCCACCCCAACTCAGCTGCAATGGAGGCCTATAACCAGCTGGACAGGCCACCTCCCCGGGGCCCCAGGAGAGCACAAGCAGGCCTGACTCACCTGCCATGGCTCAGAGAGGGAGAGGAGCCTGGGAAACACGGAATTCCCCTCTGGAGGAGGTGTGGGCAGCTCCCAGGCACCACCTCCGTGGAGTCTCTCCAGTTGTAATAACAAGAAGGGAAACAAGCCTTTATTGAGTGCTTTCTGTATGCCAGCCATTGTGCTTCCCATGAATTATGTCATTAAAAGCTCCTGACAACCTTATGAGGTGGGTACCACCATTATCCCCATTTTATGGGTGAGGAAGTAAAGCAGTTCAATAAATGGGTCCGAGGTCACGTGGGGAGCAAATAGAGAAGCCGGGACACAGACACAGACACAGGTCTTCAGAGATCCCGCTGCCACCCACCCACCTTGCCGCTGCATGGTCCTCCCTCCTCATTGTGTGGCCTATGGTGTTTCCCTTGGACAGCTGCTCAAATTTTCCAAACTCTCTAGTTCTCCCACTGGCATGTAAGCTTCTTGAAGTTAGAAATCACTTTCAGTGGTGCCTTGGGAGTGACATCAAGAGCATAAATGCTGACTGACCCATGGGAAGATTCAAAACACCACGGGTAGGCTGGGTGCGGTGGTTAACGCCTGTAATCCCACCACTTTGGGAGGCCAAGGTAGGAGGATCACTTGAGCCCAGGAGGTCAAGACCAGTCTGGGCCACATAGTCGCTACAAAAAGTCAAAAAATGATGCAGGCATGGTGGAGCATGCCTGTAGTCTCAGCTACTCAGGAGGCTGAGGTGGAATAATCATCCGAGCTGAGGAGAGTGAGGCTACAGTGAGCCGTGATGGTGGCACTCACTTCAGTCTGGGGTGACAAAGTGAGACCCCCAACTCAAGCAAAACAAAACACCATTGGTATTTAATAGGTGCTATTATTGGTTGTTATTGAATCATTACTATTTCACATACCAGGTAATGTCTTTCCTTTAGGGCAGGGTTTCACAATCTCAGCACTACTAACATTTAGGGTCAGATAATCCTTCATTGTGAGGACTGCCCTGTGCATTGTAAGACATTTTGCTGTGCCCTTGGCCTCTAAATACTAAATGCCAGTAGCACTCTCCCACCCCAAGTTGTGACAACCAAAAACACCTGCAGACATCACCAGATGTCCCCTGGGCGGCAAAATCACCCTCAGTTGAGCACTGTTACTCCAGAGAAAGCAGATAAGTTGAGAGCACTTATTTCCTCAGAGTAAAGAAAGCTTATTTCTACCTACAATAAAACAGCACTCTTATTATTCATCGTTAATAAACATGAGAGTTCCTGAGAATTACTTATACAATAAAAAACCCCAGAGCACCAATTTTAGAAGATCAAGATAATCTTCCTGTTATGCCTGAATCAAATCACTTCTGCATGTAGACTCTTTGTCGTGGACGTCATAGGCTACCGAGAACCTGTACCCCAAAGGCCTGGGTTCAAATTCCAGCTCGCAGCCCCAAATAACTTTTATACCAAGGTGGGGTAGAAATAAATATGTTTCAATCTCGGCTCCTTTACCCGCTAGCTTTGGTCAATTCACTTAATATCACCATGTCTCAGTCCCTGTGAAATGGGGATAATAGTTCCTGGCTCACAGGATTGTTGTAAGGATTAACTAGAGAAAGCATCTGTCTAGCAAGGTCTGGTTGAAGAGGGCTCAAAAATTGTGGTTGCTTCCTTCCCCCACTTGCCCTTGAGAGCAGGATACATGTCTGATTTATTTTTTTCTCCACACTGCCCAGCAGAGCAGTTCTCAACCCCAGCTATACCTGTGGAGTTTTCAAAAATGCCCATGTCCAGGCCCCACTGCACAGCAGCTAAATCAGATTCTCTACTGTAAGAGCTCAAATATTTATACATAATAAAGGTAACATTATTATCTTTCACATAATTTTTACTGATGTCAAAAACTTAACAGTAATAATATTCGTGTTAATTCTAAAAATACGGTAATATTATATTAATTATCAGTCACCATCAATCCATTAATAATAACTTAAATGAATCGGTATATCTCCAAATGACATCTAATTGTATTCATAGGATGCATATATTTTATTGGAATTTTTAAATTTTAGGTTTTAATTTCAATAATGACTTAAAATATCTCTTACATGTTATTAAAGCAAACCTACCTTTGAATTTATCATCGTCAACTGAAGGGCATATTCATAGAATAAAACCTTCATTTCTTAAGTCAATGTCTCTCAATGTTTGAGGAAACAGTACTATAAATAATTCTGATATTTATGTAACGATAACAAATTGTGTAAGTGACAAATTGTGTTTGTACACAAGGCTAGAAATAAAGCCCATTTATTTTCAAGAGAATGGATGCTGTCACTTGCTGTTGTTAAGAAAGATAGGCTACTATAGTATACAGTAATGATATTTAATTGTTGCTATATAGTATCAAATCAGTACAAAAAGAAAAATGACAGGTCATGCTTTATGACAGAAGCTAGTATCATTTAAGACAACTAAGTGAGTTAAAGGATGTTCCTGTGACAACTAATCAAATGATATTGAAAACAGAAGGTATGAAGCTGGATTCAGGGTTGTTATAAATATTAGGC
This sequence comes from Tarsius wallacei, assembly GCA_963574415.1. Lineage (NCBI taxonomy): Eukaryota > Metazoa > Chordata > Mammalia > Primates > Tarsiidae > Tarsius > Tarsius wallacei. Next base: position 10,317 of record CAUYQG010107834.1, read on the forward strand.
CACCCCTTGGAAACATATACAGGGCCAGCACCTCATAAACTCCATGGGAACAGGGCTTGCCTTCTTCTCCCAGTGCCTACCACAGTAACAAACATTCCAGAGATTATGAACCCCACCTTCCTCTTAGTATCCTACTCTTTACACTTTTCTTTTTCCCAAATCCTTAACTTCTTATTTTTAAATCTTGCACTTCTGAAAGCTGCTCTAAATCCTACCTGAATAAGGTAGGGTATTAGAAAATCAACACACTTTTCAAGAACTGAACATAAGGGAGTTCCCATGAGTCGCACATGTCCTTGACTTTGCCTCTGGAAAAGAGTCTGCATCACATCCTTGTCAGGCCATCACACTAACGCACAGCTCATCCTGGCCGTTCCAATTTACGCCCCACTCATTAAGCTGTCCCATGTTTTTTCACTACTGAGCTCTCTATTTAAATAGTAGGGACAACACAGTCACATGTCTTAATAAAAATGCTGTGCCTTTCAAGAAAATTTCTAAGTGTAGCTACACTGGACGTAAGAAGAGCCACTCTCTCCCAGTCACTTACCTGAGCTCACTTAGCTCTGGTCAGAGTCCCTCAATGGGCTTCCTCTCAGGCAGAGATTTCTTTCCTCTCCAGGAAAGAAGCCGCAATAGCCGCATAGAGTGTCTGAAACTTCCTCTTCCGATGCTGGAGATACCTCTTCTGGTTTCTCTTCTGTTTGAGATCTGGGAAGCACTGAGTCCTGACTTATCTTCTTGTCCCATTTCACTTTCTCACCCACCAACCCCCTCTCCCCACACCACGAAGTGTCTTCAACACTGATCTCTGCCCAAAAACGAATGAAATCCATCCAGCAATCCTATCTCTAGGTATCTACCCAAGGAACAGAGGTCATTACATAAAAAAGACACTCACACCCGCATGTTTCTCGCAGCGCAGTTCACCATTGAAAGGATGTAGAATCAACTTAAATGCCCATCAACCAGTCAGTAGATAATGAAAGTGTGGTATGTATACACTATTCAGTCATCAAAAAGAATGAAATAATGTCTTTGGCAGCAACTTGGAAGGAACTGGAGAACACCATCCTAAGTGAACTAACACAGGAACAGAAAACCAAACACCGCATGTTCTCACTTATAAGTGGAAGCTAAACTCAGGATCTGCAGAGGCACACAGAATGGTATAATGGACACTGGAGACTCAGAAGAGGGAAGGGGGAAGGGATGGAGGGATGAAAAATCACCTATCAAGTGGGAGTGGTGGAGACACTTAAAGCCCAGTCTTCTTCACCACTATACAATGCAGCCATGTAACCAAAAACTATTTATACTCCCTAAAGATATTGACATACAGTAACAAAGAAAACAATGAACAAAATCAATTTCCAATTTGGTGGAGGGAGGGTACTGATTCTAATTTTGAGAAGAGGAGCTTAAAAGACCCAACCTCCCACTCAGGGAAAAAGGGATCCTTGAACACCCTTCCTGGGACACAATTTCTCAGCATCTACGTAAGTACTAGCAATCCCTGCTTTTGACCACAGGGGTGGAAGGCATTTCTGGAAGTAATGATGCAAAGTAAATCTTTTAGATCCTTGGTTCCCAGACTTTGGATATCAGGGACCTAGAGAGGTGTCAATTTTTCATTTTGCTAAATGAAGACATCAAAAGAATAAACAGTTGTGTATAGGGGGGAAATCTACCACCTACAATCTACAATGACCCTAATTTCATAAAAGAAAGGATATTCTAACAACAAAACATCAAAAAGTCATAATGTCAGAATAAAAGGCTGGTCTTTAAACTTAATAAACGTTTCTCTCTTTTTTGAAATATCATCATTTTGCCCTTGTTTCTGTCATTCCATGCAGACAAGTGACCAGTTTGTCAAGACTGTCAGCAGCCTGGAGTTTGGCAACAATTGCTGTGAAGCAGGGATTTATTTTCCCAGAAGTCTGCATCATTTAAACCCCGCTCCCCACCAGGCCCAGCCCACTGATGGCTGTGTGCAGACAAGGCGTTGTGGGTCAAGCATTGTACAGATCCAACTGTGCTCCTGACATACAAGTTTGGATTAAATGAAGACACAGATGTGATCAGCAAAAAGTCTTGAGCAAAGAAAGACACAGCAATTAAATATCGCAAGGTAAACTTTTCTCCAAGTTCTATAAAATGCAAATAATAGGCAAGTGTCCCAAATGTACAAGAGTACACACAGGGCATATTAAAATTAAAATGTACTGCCTTTTGACTACATCTGAATCTGAAATGCTAAGCAGAGCAAGCATGTATTAACGACATGGTAAAACTGTACAGTGGAGAACATTCCCGGTCAGTAGGAAGGTCAGTGTCTGGCCCTGACTGACACTAAGTGATTCTTAGACCTTAAGCAAGTTGTTTAATCTTTCTGTGCTCAGTTTTCTCAGATACAAGTGAGGGAGCTAGATTAAAATTATCTCTAAGGACCAGTCCTGCTTGAAAATTCTTAATGTAATAGCATGTTTCTTTCTCTCTCTCTCTCTCTCTCTCTCTCTATCTCTCTGTCTCTCTCTCAGAATTTGTAAGTCCTCAGGGAATCAGAAAGGTGGTCTGCATCTTCTGAAAAGCTGACCACTAGTTATCCCTGAAGCACAGGACTTCTCACTATGAGATACTTAGGGTGTAATACCAACTATACTGAACCGAAGAGCCAAAGGCACCATTCAGCGCATCCATAAATCAACACATGTGGACTTGAGCATCCATTGTGGGCAAACACATGAGAGTCGAATTTCCCCAGACCCCCTCCTCTCTCTGGTCATCCTTCTTCCCTGAGTTAGCACAGCAAAAACGTCCACTCAAGAACTAACTCTGAGCCAGGCTTGGTGACTCAGCCTGTAATCCCATGCTTTGGGAGGCTGAGGTGAGTGGATTGCCTGAGCCCGCGGGTTCGAGACCCGCCTGGGCAACTTGGCGAGACCAACTTATCTCCACAATAAATCAAAAAATTAGCCAGGCGTGGCAGCGCACGCCTGTAGCTCCAGCTGCTTGGAAGGCTGAGGCGGAAGGATCGCCGGAGCCCACCAGGTCAAGGCTGCGGTGGCCGGGAGCGGCCACTGCACTCCAATCTGGGCAACAGAGTGAGACTCCAACTCAAAAAAAAAAAAAAAGAACTAACTCTGTGGCAGGCCTGTGACCTGAGTTATGTCTTTTAAACCTTAACATAATCCTGCAAGGTTGGTCAGATGATCTCCATCACATGAATAAGAAAACTGAGGCTCAGGCAGGTGAAGTACAGGCCAAGGTCACAACGTGAGGAGCAGGATTCAGACTGAGGCCTCTCGGACTCTAACGCCTGTGCTTTCCCCGCTCGTTTGCCATGTTGCATCCATCTCACCTTAGACACACCCAGGAAACTGGATCAAAAACCCTAGGGTTCTTCAGACTAACAATCCCTGCATCTCCCAGTGGTGCCTTCTGGTGAATTTAAGGGAATCTCCCTTTAGACGTAAACCTTGGAAGACCAGCTGCTGTCTACTCTACTCTCTGATTGCTCTCCTCCCAGACAGACCACGAGGCATCAAGTGCCCACCAGACTTTCCAGAGCACCAAGAGGCCCAGCGTATAAGCTCTAGGGAGATTGGCGAGTTTAGGGTGCTCGGGACACTCTTAGAACCTAGCTTTTATGCCAGGCGCAGTGGCCAGCACTTTGGGAGGCCAAGGCGGGAGGATCACTGGAGCCCCACCTAAGCAACAGAGTGAGACCTCGTCTCTACAAAAAAAATTTAAAAATTAGCCAGACATGATGGCGTGCACCTGTAGTTCCAGCTACTTGGGAGGCTGAGGTGAAGGGATTGCCTGGGCCCAGGCAGTCAAGGTTAAGGTGAGCTGTGATCGTGCCACTGCACTCCAGCCTGGACAACAGAGTGAGACCCTGCCTCAGAAATAAAAAATAAAAATAAACCTAGCTTTTCCAACTTTAAAATGAGCCCGACATTCAGTTCCACTCTGGTTTACTCAGATCAGCTGCTAAACTCTTGCTGTTCAAGGATCAGCACCTTTGTGGTAACACACACATTCATTTTTAAAGCACTGTTCTATAGAAATTGACCTTCCATATGACCCAACAATCCCTCTACTGGGAATATCCCTGGAGGAACTTAAGTCGTTCTACAAAAAAAGATACCTGTACACTCATGTTTATTGCAGCAAGATTCACAATAGCAAAAACATGGAACCAACTGTGGTGTCCAACGAAACCGGACTGGATTAAAAAAATGTAAGCTGGGCTCGGTGGCTCAGCCTGTAATCCCGCACCTTTGGGAGGCTGAGGTGAGTGGATTGCCTGAGCCCGCGGGTTTGAGACCCGCCTGGGCAAGCGAGACCTCATCTATACAATAAATCAAAAAATCAGCCGGGTGTGGTAGCGCGCGCCTGTAGTTCCAGCTACTTGGAAGGCGGAGGCAGAAGGATCGCTGGAGCCCAGCAGGTCGAGGCTGCGGTGGCTGGGAGCGGCCACTGCACTCCAGTCTGGGCGACGAAGTGAGACACCAACTCAAAAAAAAAAAAAATTGATTCCAATTTCTCAATAACCTTACTAACACTTGTTATTTTCTCTTATTCTGGTCATATTCATTCCAATGGCTGTAAAGTGGTTTCTCATTGTAGTTTTGATTTGCATTTTCCTAATGACTAATGATGTTGAGCATCTTTTCATATGCTTATTGGCCATTTGTATATCCCTTTGGAGAAAGTATTCAAATTTTTTGCTCATTTTTTAAATTTGACTATTTGTCTTTTTATTGTTGAGTTGTAAGTGTTCTTTATCTATTCTAAATACCAGGCCCTTATCAGATATGTGCCTTGCAAATATTTTTTCTTGATGTATGGATTGTCTTTTCTTTCTTGATAGTGTCCTTTGAAGAATGAAAGTTTTTAGTTTTGATGAAGTCCAATTTATTTTTTTCTTTGCTTTTTTTTTGGAGTCTCAGTCTGTCACCCAGGCTGGAGTGCAATGACACACTAATGGCCACCACAGTCTCTTGATCTGCTGGGCTCAGGTGATCCTTCCGCCTCAGCCTTCCAAGTAGCTGGAATTACAGGCACACACCACCATACCCGGCTAATTTTTTGATTTATTGTAAAGATGAGGTCTCACCAAGTTGCCCAGGTTGGTCTCAAACCTGTGGGCTCAGGCAATCCTCTCACCTTGACCTCCAAAGTGCTGGGATTATAGGCATGAGCCATTGCGCCCAGACTTTTTTTTTTTTTTTTAAGGCATCCTAGCTAATAAACCATGACCTTGAAGATTTATACTTGTGGTTTTTTCCTTAAGAGTTTTATAGTTTTACATTTAGGTTCTTGATTCACTTTGAGTTAATTTCTATTTAAGATGTGAGGAGGAGTCTAACTTCATTCTTTTGCATGTGGATATCCAGTTGTCCTAGCACCATTTATTCCTCCATTTTATCTCAGCACCCTTGTAAAAAATCAGTTGATCATAAATGTATGGGCTTATTCTGAACTTGCAAATCTATGTCATTGATTTATATTTCTATCCTTATGCCAGTATCGTGCCATCTTGATTATTGTAGCTATGTAGTAAGTTTTAAATTGGGAAGTGTGAATGCTCAAACTTCGTTGTTTGTTCCTTTGTTTTTTGGGGGGTTTTTTTTGAGTTGGAGTCTCACTCTGTAACCCAGACTGGAGTGCAGCGGCCGCTCCCGGCCACCGCAGCCTCGACCTGCTGGGCTCCGGCGATCCTTCCGCCTCAGCCTTCCAAGTAGCTGGAACTACAGGCGTGCGCTACCACGCCCGGCTAATTTTTTTATTTATTGTAGA
>CAUYQG010107835.1:0-10635 GCA_963574415.1 Tarsius wallacei
GGTTCGAGACCCGCCTGGGCAAGCAAGACCTCATCTCTACAATAAAATCAAAAAATTAGCCGGGCGTGGTAGCGCGCGCCTGTAGTTCCAGCTACTTGGAAGGCTGAGGCGGAAGGATCGCCAGAGCCCAGCAGGTCGAGACTGCGGTGGCTGGGAGCGGCCACTGCATTCCAGTCTGGGCGACAGAGTGAGACTCCAACTCAAAAAAAAAAAAAAAAGCCAGGAGTGGTGGCACCTGTAGTCTCAGCTACTTGGGATGCTGAGATGGGAGGATTGCCTAAGCCTAGGAGGTCGAGGCTGCAGTGAACTGTGATCGTGCCACTGCACTCCAGTCTGGGCTATATAGCAAGACCCCGGCTCAAGGAAATAAATAAGAAAAAAGGGAAATTCACTTTGTTTCTCTGATATAGTTTATGTTTAATAAGGCATATTATACTTTCTAAATTTTCAGAAGGGCGGTGAACTCCAAAGAGAGGGAACATAGAAGAGTCTTTATAAAAATTCACTCCACTGTTTTATTGGAATCTGCAGTCATAAGGATTTTCTTCTCCACATGCTGTATGTATACTTAAGAAAATGAACCATGATGCCTTGCTGCTGATTTGTTGTTATTATAATTATGTGGAGGAATTTAAAGAGTTCTCACGCTTGTAAGCAAGTCTAAATATTTTTCACTATTTTTTGAAGAAAGGCATTTTTACTTTTTGTCTTTAAAAAAAAATTCCAGATTTGTGTTACTACAAGTTCTCACAGCAATTCTATAAGACGTTTATTTGCTTCCAAGATCAATAAAGGTATATATGTAACATTAAATTTGGGGAATAATTAATAATAATGCTTCATGAAACACAGATCTGATTGCATTCCCCGTTCAAAAATCCATCACAGTTGCCTTTTGCCTTTAAACAGACTCAGGCTGATTATTTGTGGGTCCAGAAACCCCCTAAGTCGCTGAACCCCAATCTAGTCTCAGCCTAACTCTGATATCATCTTTCACCATTCTGTTTTATTTTAGATTTGGGGGCACATGTGCAGGTTTGTTACATGAATATATTGTGTGATGCTGAGGTTTGAGCTTCTTTTGAAACATCACCCAAGTAGTAACCCAGGGCCTTTCATCTCTAGCTCTTTTCTTCTCTCTCCCATTGAGGAGTCCCCAGTGCCTTTGGTCCACCATCTTTATATCCATGTGTACCCAGTATTTAGCTTCCACTTATAAGCAAGACCATGCAGAATCCAGTTTTCTGTTTCTGCATTAATTTCTTAGACTAATGGCCTCTAGCTGCATTCATGTAGCTGCAAAGTACATGATTTTGCTCTTTCTTATGGCTACCTGGTGTTCCACGGTGTCCATGTACCACATTTTCTTTATTCACTCACCAGTACTGAGCACCTGGTTTAGTTCCATGTCTTTGCTATTTTGCATAGCCTCATCACTCTCTCCCCACCTCACATGGGTCACATTCTAGTCTCTGTGGGTTGTTACACACGAAACGAATCTTACACTTACATCTACCTCCAAACCTTTCACTCGATCAGTTTTCTTTTCCTAGATTGTCCTCGCCTCCTCTTGGAAGAAAATTGTATTCATCATCCAAGATTGATGATGATTCTGGTCTGAATGATCCTAACAGAAGTTATTCCTTTCCTTGTATATCCTGATCTGAATGATCAAAATGAATATTTCTCTACTTTAGACTTACATAGCACTGTAATTTTTTCTCTGCTATGAATATGATGACATTTTGCTTTGTATATTTCAAGAACCCTTGAAAACCACATCAAATGACTAAATTCAATACTAAATGAAAATACTGGATGAAAATAGGTATTATTTATCAAATGTGTAGACATATTGCTCTATTTTTAGATATTTTCCAATGTTCATAATTATTGTGAATATTTTACAGATGATTAATCAACTTTCACTTCTTTTTTTTTTTTTTTTTTTTTTGAGTTGGAGTCCCACTTGATCGCCTAGACTGGAGTGTAGTGGCCGCTCCCGGCCACCGCAGCCTTGACCTGCTGGGCTTCGGCGATCCTTCCGCCTCAGCCTTCCTAGTAGCCGGAACTACAGGCGCGCGCTACCACGCCCGGCTAATTTTTTTGATTTATTGTAGAGATGAGATTTTGCCTGCCCAGGCGGGTCTCGAACCCGTGGGCTCGGGCAATCCACTCACCTCAGCCGCCCAAGGCGCGGGATTACAGGCTGAGCCACCGAGCCCGGCTACTTTCACTTCTTTTCATTTGGTCCATGCTAACAAGTACCTATCCAAATATCAGCTTTTTCAGGAATCCACCATGACTGTCTTAAAAGAAATATTGCACATTTACATATGAATATGCGTGAAAGTGCTTTGGAAATTTTAGAGCACAATACTTAAACTAGTTGGTATTACACAGAGGATTTTAAGCATCAACCCCCAAAACAATACCCACTTCTACCTCTTTCTAGTCATGGAAATAATTTTATTTCGTTAATGTTTATGAGCCATTTTCTCTCCTTTGCTGGATAAGCATGCTTTCCTCGTGCTTGTGAGGCCAGGCCACCAGCCAGATAAACAGGCACTCTTCACTTTTCCTGGACAAGATATCTGCTCCAGTCAGTCAGCTGGCAAAAGTATTGTTGAAAGTTCAAAATGTGCTTAAGGAATTCAAGGATCTCACTAAAAAGATTTCAAGCAGACTGCTGAAGGATTCGCATAGCTTCTGTTTATTGCTTATAGTAAAATGGAAATGAAGCTGTTGTTTTTTTTTTCTACTGGAGTGAACACTAACAGGAATCATAGGAGACCCACAAAGTTTTAAAGATAATTTTATGAACCAAAACATTCGCTTGAAATGCAAAGGACAGGAATACAGCTAAAAAAGAAGTCAGTTGGGTGCAGTGGCTCATGCCTATAATCCCAGCACTTTGGGAGGCCGATGTGAGAGGATTGCCTGAGCCCACGGGTTCAAGAACAGCCTGGACAACTTGGCAAGACCTCATCTCGACAATAAATCAAAAACTTAACTGGGTGTTGTGGCACATGCCTGTAGTTCCAGCTACTTGGAAGGCTGAGGTGGAAGGATCACCTAAGCCAGCAGAGTGCGGAGGCCATGAGGATTCCATTGCACTCCAGCCTAGGGGACAGAGTGAGAAACTCCACCTCAAAAACAAAACAAAACAAAACAAAAAAGAAGTCTTTGGAATCCAAAAGGCAAGAAGCAGGCTGAGAAGTCTACGCAGTTAAAAACACAAACTGTTTTTCATGGGAAAGAAGAAATTGTGCAGAGGTGAAAACCAAGAGCTTAGAGGGCAGAGCCAAGAGTTACAGAGAATTATTACCAAGCTTTGACTCCTAATCAAAGAAATGCTGATGTGTGCCTGCTAAATTTCATAATTGCTATGGGCCAGTCATTTCTGTGTGGTTCCTGCTTTACTCATTCTTGAAAGGGTATTTAAACTGGTTATCTTATGCTTGTCTTAGGATTATACATAGGTATATAGCACAGAAAATTTGTCTCTTTGTTTGACAAGTCTTAAAGTTAGAGAGAAACTGCACTCAAGGAACCACATTTGAGGACTTTCATTTAAAGCAGGACTTGACTTAGTTATTAAAATTCTTGAACTTGAGTCTGAGCTATAACATGTAAGGTTTGGGGGAAGTTTTGAAGGGACAGAGTATGTTTTGCATATAGGAGAAAGGTTAATAATTGTAGCCAGAAGATAAACTCTGGTGTTTTTATAATACATCCAAGCATTATTTGATGTTTCTCCTTTCAAAAGACAAATTTTAAATCCCCTTCCTTAAAATATGCCTTAGCATTGAGCAAATTATTTATAATGAATAGAATATCACAGAAGTGACAATTATCTTTTGACACTAGATCATTGTACTAGTTAGGCTTCTCCAGAGAAATAAAAGCAATAGAATACACACACACTGACACACACACATTAATATATATAGGAAATGTTAATGTCCTAGTTAATATATATGAAATATTAATGTCCTAGTCTCTCCTTGAAACTCTTTCACAGACACACCCCCAAATAGTGTTTTGTCATCTGTCTGAGCATTACCTAGTCAAGTGGACACATAAAATTAGCCATCATGGATGGATTATTGCATATGCACCCCTTGTCAATAAGCACCTATATACAACTCCTTAAGCCATATTTAGTCTCCCAATAAAGATAATAACAAGGTCATAATTTCATTAAAAATGATACAATTATCCTGTGTATAGCTGAAAACAGTAGCGACAGTAAGTAGAAGAAGTGTCTGTTCTAGTAAGGACAAAATGCTACCCCTCCCCCAACGTGAGACGTAGTCACTCATTGCAATCAAATGGCCACCAGAGGAATGGTGCCATTTGGGGGGCTCAGGGTTTGTCTCTGCTACTTGCAGATTGGGCACTCAGCAGTGACTGTAGAGTCCTTGGAATCCCATGTTGCTGAGCCTCAGTTATGCTGAGTGCATAACTTCTAGTCCAATGATCATTTTCTTCATGAACTCATTGGGCAATAACAAAGGGGAAAGAGACTAACTGACATGCACAGCAAAGGTCATCCTATCTACTTAGTAAAATTTTCCTCTTTTGAGGTTACCGTTTGATGAACATTTATCTTCACATTTTTTGCCTACTCAGAGAAGTCTCTCCATATACATATTTTCATATTTATTTGTCACTAGTTTTCCAGCCATCCTTCTTTCAAGTCCCTGACTATCCAATCAAAACATTGGCCACAGCCCAAACATAACCATTTTGTGAGCTACAGCCATTTCATCTGGGACCCACTGGTCATTTTTCCTATCTGGCCATTTCTTATTCCACGCAAAGTTCACAAGAAGGTGCATTGGTTGAATTTCTGCTCACTGAAGAGAATCTTCTCACCAGTGTCTTTGAAGGATGTCCCAGAGAGAAGCTGAGTGCTGCAGCCATCCGCTTTTGAATGGCACTTGTTGATTGTGCAGACCCATCTGTCAACCAGGCCTGACTCTTGGCTCCCTCAGTCAATTGATTGTAGGAAACTCCCCACGAGGTCATAGATGCAGGCTGGGAGAGAAAAGGCAGTGCAGCAAGAGTGGGACCATGGACATTGTAAGACTTCATGTGAAGTACGTGTGCCTTCAGGGACCCTTGGGCATGAGCATGCGTACAGCATTTCCATTTGATGAGGTAATATTGCTGTGCATGCCCAACTTTACGGTTTGAGAGGTCAAATGACATCCAGCTAATGGAGGGCAGCTCGTCACACAGGAAGTTGGTGGACCATGGTCAAGTGTTCATTTTCTACGATGGCCAAGTAGCAGACCAAAACAACTGGAAAAGAAAGGAGTGCTCTGCAGATGATGGCAAAGCCTTGCTCCAAAATTCTAAAGGCCTGTACTACTCCAGACAGCATTCCTGCCTATCACTGACATTTCCAACACCATTGGATCTGTTGGGCCATAGCTCGTACCCATCACAGAGCCTTTCCTTGCTCTGAGCTCCGCTCAAAACTAGCAGCTTTTTGGGTCACTTGGTAAATGGACCAGAGTAAGACACTCACATGGAAAATTCCTTGCCCCCTAAATCCAGTAAGTCCACCAGGCATTGTATTTCTTCTTCTTCTTCCTCTTTTTTTTTTTTTTTTTTGAGTAAGAGTTTCACTCTGTTGCCCAGGCTGGAGTGCAATGGCATACTCACAGTCACTGCAGCCTTGACTTGCTGTGCTCAGGCTATCCTTCCGACTCAGCCTTCCAAGTAGCTGGAACCACAGGTGCACCACCACATCTGGGTTTTTTTTTTAATTTACTGTAGCGATGAGGTCTCACCAAGTTGCTGAATCCCTGGACTCAGGCAATCCTCTCGCCTCGACCTCCCAGAGTGCTGAGATTACAGGTTTGAACCACCATGCCTGGTGCTTCTTTTATGGTTGTAGGAGGCGCTAGATCTAACAATTAATCTTTCACCTTAGAATTGATATTTTGGTCGGGCATCACACTTTTTAACCTCACCTTTAGGGGCCCTCTGGGGCTTGAATCTTGTGAAATGTCTAGAAGCAAAGAGAAGTGGTGGAGATGGGTCTTCAGGAGAATCAGGTTGTCTAGGCTGCAACTACCTCAAGGGAGGCCATCATCATTCCCTCAAGCAATACCGAGTTGCTCTCAACTGGAGATGGAAAGGCCAATTCCACTGTGAGTGGAGACACCACTACCACTGTGGGGGTTGGGTAGGCTGTTACCTCTGGTGGGGGGGTGGCCACTGGGTTGGAGAGATCTCTTTTATTGGCAAAAAAGACCTGTAAACATTCAGGGTTCAATGTCTCCAGTGTCATCAGAATCTTAGATAGTTTATGTGGTGATTGAGGTGAGAATTTGAATCCCTGAGCTCATCTTTTTTTTTCCTCACCATTTTTTTTCCAGTGATGCTAGGAACAGCTGATCAATGTCACTGTATTCTTTAATTTTCCAAAAGTGTTAAAAAGTATTATATACAAAGCCACTTAACTCTTTGCTTCATATAAGTGGTTGATTAGTTGTATCCAATACAGATATTTTGTACATCTCTATAAACATGTCATACTGTGGCCTGTCAGTGCTCTCTTTACTACTAGAAATGGAGTCATTAGCATCTTGAAGTGAAGTCAGATGAGAAAGCCAAATAGAAACCCAAAAACCAATTCAGAAAAATTATCCTCTGGAACCACTTTCAGTAACAAAATCTGTATTACTCAGGGTTCTCCAGCGAGATTGAGCAAATTAGATATACATATATATATGGGGGGAACGATAAAAAACCTGAAATTTATTTATAAAATATTGCATATTTCTTCTTACATGTTTAAACTTAAATCACCTTTAAAGCACTCTCCATTTGATGCAATACACCTATGAGACACTTTTTCCACTGCTCAAAACAGTTTTTGAACACATCAATTTTGATGCCTTTTTGTGCTTCTGCTGTTTTTTATTTCACCTCTTCCACATGAACAAAACGTTTGCCTTTGAAGACTTTTTTCATCCAGGGAATTTTTTTTTTTTAAAGTTGCTCAGGGTGAGATCAGGTAAACAGGGAAGGTGGGCTATGGGGGTTATGCCGTTTTTGGTCAAAAAAAACCCCGGCACTGTGTGGACTCATGACTCACCCACTATGAAATGGGCAAACACATTGAAAGAATCTAAAAAAAAAAAAAAAAAAAAATTCACTGAAGCCAAACACAGCCTCTCACAGCAATGCTAGTTGGTACACTGATGCTGATGAGTTCCTAAAACAATTACTTAGCAGAGGAAGCCTTTACTACAAGAGGCCTACCCTCCAAAAAATAATTCCTATTTTGTTATGGGCCCCCTTCAAATATATTTACATGCATGCATACATATATATTTACATGTATCTATCTAAATATCCTAGATATGCTTTCTATTTATCTCTCTATATATCTTATGTATCTATATATCAAGAATTATTGTGAAAACTAGCTTTTTTGGTTATGGAAGCTAAGAAGTCCATGATTTGTTATTTGCAAGTTGAAGAACCAGGAAATCCAGTAGTGTGACTCCAGTCAAGTTCAAAGGCCTGAAAACCAGGAGTGCTGATGTTTGAAGGCAAGAGAGCATATATGTCCCAGCTCACGTGAGAGAACAAATTCACCCTTTCGCTACTTTTCCCATCTAATGGGGCCACCAGTGGATTGACTAATGCCTGCACATATTGGTGAGAAGGATCTTCTTTATTCAGTCTACTGATTCCAGTGCTAAACTCTTCTGGAAATATCCTTAAAGACACATCCAGAGATGTTTTATGAACTATCTGGGCATCTTTTAGTCGAATCAAGTTGACACATAAAATTAACCACTGTAGTTATAAAAAGCATTATTAATTCTTCCTGGATCCTTTTCTTAGCTCACTCACTCTAGGGCAAGCCAGCTGTCATGTGTGGAGACACTCAGGCTGGTAGTAGGGACTTCCACAGGAAGAGAAACTGAGGCTTCCTATCAACAGCCAGTACTATCTTGGCAGCCATGTAAGACAGCCATATTGAAAGGGGTTCCATGGACAGTTAGGTCTCCAAAGAACTGCAGCCCTAGCCAATATTTTGATTGTAACCCTGAAAAAAACACCAAACAAACCCTGAGTCAGAATCGCTCAGATAAGCTATTCCCAAATAGTCAACCCACTGCAGTAACTCTTCATTGATGCAAAACCAATTATTCCAGAATTTAACATCTTAAAGTTATAAACCTTTATTTCCCCAGTTTTTGTGAAGCAGAAATTTATGAGGTCATCAGTTGGGTTTTACAGGCTCAAGGTCTATGATGAGGGTGCAGTTAAAATATTGCTTAGGGTCATGGTCATCTGAAGGTTTGACTGAGGGGGGCTATCTGCTTCCAAGATGGCTCCCTCATGTGCTTATTAAGGAGACCTGTTTTTTGCCCAATATTGGCAAGAACAGTCAATTTCTCTTCTATGGATCTCCTCTGAGGCAGCTTGAGTGTCCTCACAATATGGCAGCTGGTTTCTCCCAGGGTGGTGATCTGAAAAGAGCGAGCAATATGGAAATCACAATGCTTTTTAATGACTTAGCCTTGAAAGTCACATGTCTTTTCCACACTATCCTCTTGGCTACACAGGTTAGTCCTACTCAACGTAGGAGTGAACAGCAGAAAGCTGTGAGAACCAGGAGGTGAGGATTTCTGCAAGTCATCTGGGAAGCTGGCTACCATAGTGAGGTGATAAATGGTTGTTATTGATTGATGCCACTAAGTTTTGTGCTAAGTTACTGTGCAGTGACAGGTGACTAACATACAAACAGACCAACGTGGAATATTTTGGTTATTCCTAATGATTCTCAGTGAAGAATGTTAGTGCTGCCTGCCTCCCCTATCCATAAAGCACCAGAGGATACCACAGACCAGAAAGGCACGCAATTGTTCCTGTTTCCATAAATCTCTCTAGTTGAAGTACTGTCCTAGGAACCTTAGCCCGCCTGGAATTGATTTGACATCCAAGCAGTTGGTACTGGGACAAGTCTTGGCAATTCATTAGCTAGTTCTATTGACCTATTTTCTAATTTTGTTATAGGTTTTACAGTTTTGCCTAAGCTCCAATCTTAGGCTGCAAAACCTTTGTGGGGTGTTAGATAAACAAATGCCACATGCCTTTACAACAAGTTTCTACACTGTACATTTTCATATACAAAGGATATGAGGTTTGTTTCCTATCCAGGCTTTTTCAGAACTCTGTAACTTAAATCAGTCTCCCCAGATAGAAGCACAGAAAAAGAGAGGACCAGGGAAGTATATAGCATGTTGTTTCCAACAAGGTGAAAAATTCATCTGAAATGACAGAAATCCTGGGTAATGACGAATCTCTGAGGACTTAAGTGTCACAGCAAACTGGCTGATTGGTACATGCAATTGAACTATAGCATAATATCAGTACCTACACTCCCCTTTGAATTGAAAATGAGGCAATTAAAAGCTACTAAATCCCTTGTTTTGAATTGCTTCTGGTCCCTTTGGGTTTACTATAGCCCAGTTTTGTGCCTTTTATTTTGAGAAGTCCTGTCTTGCAAATTCGAAAGTTCATAGACTCTATTTCGAAATGGGCTTTATTCCAGAAATAGGGTTTACTTTATTATTTTCCACCACCTCTAGGGATATCTTGACAAAAATGGCAAAACCCAAAGACTTCCCGAAGGCTAATCTTTTTTCTGGGTCATATGATTCTTTTCAGTTTTCATCTGGAGAGGGTTTTCTGATCACAATAGGCTTGGCTGTTAGTGAACTGGAGAAAATCCTGTTGCTTTAGAGTTAACAATGAGTGGAATTTCAGTGCAGTATGGCTATTGGGTTAATACAATAGAAGTTGGTGCAGACTGGACTTGCAAGTGTCAAACAGACTGTGTGGGAAAATCTATATCACTGCAACTGAGTCAACAAACACTTCTGAATGCAGAAATGCTGACGGAACTGTAGCAAGCAGTTTGGTCAACTTCAATTCATATCCAAAGATTAAGTTGGGTTAAAAAGATTCCTATGAAAAAATGGTTAAATGTTAAAAACAGCTAGGATCATAAAACTAAGGAGGGAAGAGCAGGAGGAGTCAGTGAAATGAAACATTAGAAACACAAAACAAGATGCAATTAATAATACCTGTCTCAGAGGCAGGTTTATTATAAGGTGGAAACCACGAAAGAACAAACGATCAAAGAAGATGCTGAAGCCTTCAAATCCATTACTCACATGCATCACGGAGCAGAAAACAAACAGTGATTAGATTACAGAAAGATACTCTTGTCTTCCAATATGTTTAAACTTTTAGTTCTGTGGGGTAAACAGTTTCTAAATGGGCATGAATTCACTTCAACCTGGTGCTACCTAGTTGATTGGCCAGGCCCAGGTTTTCAGATATGACTGGAATAAATCACTGCCTTGCATCATGCCGGTTTCCAGCCTGGCGGTAGTTAGGAGGTCCTGGGTCAGCAGAAAATCCTGGACTAGGAATCGGGAAGAGGAAGGTGAGGACTCCCTGAGCTGCATGGAACAGGTCAGTCTGATGCTATGAGCCCAAGTTTCTTTTTTTTTTTTTTTTATTTTGTTGGTGTCTCACTCTGTCACCCAGACTGGAGTGCAGTGGCTGCTCTCAGCCACCGCAGCCTCG
>CAUYQG010107836.1:0-14298 GCA_963574415.1 Tarsius wallacei
TATGTTTATCGCAGCGTTGTTCACAATAGCAAGAACCTGGAAGCAACCATGCTGTCCATCAAAAGAGGACTGGATTAAAAAAATGTGGTATATATACACAATGGAATACTACGCAGCCATAAGAAAGAACGAAATCATGAATTTCGCAGCAACCTGGATGGAACTAGAGTCCATAATACTGAGTGATCTCTCACAGAAGCAAAAAACTAAGTATCACATGTTCTCACTCATATAGTAGACCTTGATCATCCAACGTACTACCATAAGAAAATGACTGACAGTGGTGGGAAACTATGGGGGGGGGAGGGCGATGGGATTAATTGTGATAAATATCTGTCTGGGGATGGGGAGACACCTCTTATCATCAAGGGTGCCTGAATGAAGCGTTTTTGTATGCCTAACCCCTAACTGTACCCCATAATACCATAATAAAAAAAATTTTAAAAAAAAAGCTTTTAAATTAATTAAAAAGGCACTTGAGGTATATGTTAAATATGATGTTTGTTTATATAGCTCTCTCTCTGTATATATACTGGGGGTGCCCCAAAATATAACATTTTAAGAGATATTATCTGTGTGTTACTTTTAGTTTGCCATAATCAGAAGCATCTGGATGCTGATGGTAAGCACTCAGCACCTCTTGTAATTGCAGAAGTCAAACGTGACTTGTATTCATATTTTGCTCTTGGTATATATTGGGTATTGTAATTGTCATAGTTTTTTTTCTTAAAATATGTACACATTTTTGGCACTCTCTGTATATACAAAGCTATATATAACTAATATGCTCAAACATGTGTTCATGTATTGTTTCTATGTGTGCACACAGAGTATAGTTGCTAATTGGAAAATGTTAGAGCATTTCAACTTTCAGTCTCTGCCATCTCTACTGAATGGCTTTAGGCTGGTAATTCTTTATTGGTGACATCAGAGTTATTTTTCATTCTAGTCAACTTCATGTGGCTTTGTTGCATTTGATGATCTATTTGAGAGGAATTCTAATCCTGGGGAAATAAAAAAAGTTAACAAATATAATTAATGATAATAGCATTGCCAGGCATAATAATCTTATATCTTGCTTTGGTAAGTGAATTCTTGCTTTTCCCATTGAATGAAATGTAGGTGGCTTTTGATAATGGGGTGTTTATTGAAAGCGCTATAGAGGTAAAGCAAATCAAATGCTTAGGCATGATAACCTTTGTAATGTTCTACTAGAGAAGTAAGTCAAATGGGGGTTTAAGAAAATTTTCATTTTTATGTACTTAGGCATGATAACCTTTGTAATATTCTACTAGAGAAGTAAGTCAAATGGGGGTTTAAGAAAATTTTCATTTTTATGTACTATATGAAAGTTGTTCACACCTTGACGAATAGGAACATTTGAAAGTCTATGTAACAAACAACAAACATATAGGAGTTAATGCTATCTGTAGGAACCGTGATTAAATTGGTAACTTCCCTGGGTAACTTGAGATCTTTTCTCTCCTACCAGGGAAGCCTCGTGAGTCCTCTGAGAAGAAAACATTCAGGAAGCTAGAAAAATCATTCCTCTTCCAGTTACCTATAAATAGGCATCTCGACCTTTAATCATAAAATCCCATGATTAGTTTATGGTCTATCTAGTCACAGATTTTGGTTGAGAGATAAATATTAAATGTTCTTGTATTTTGAGAGATGTCTGCCTTTCAGAATCTTTGACGAACTGAGTTTTTGCTGGTCTTGAGTTGTATATGCAACTTTGCAGAGTAACTTCTCAGCAAAATATTACATAAGTATTAAGCAAGATTATTATCTTCATCAGGCCTTCAGTGTCATGCCCAAGGGATTCCATTCTGTATAGTCCTCTCTATCAAGTCAGATCTTTTAGCCACTCTCATCCGCTGGCCCCTGCCACTGCTGCAACATCTTTAGCCATTGAATATCCTCTCAGGTCCCAAATCCTTTGGTTCTTTCTTTCACAATAGTCTTAGTTTGGGTTTCCCAGAGAGAGGAAGCATTAGGTAAAGGGCTTTGAAGGTACAATTTACTAGGGATTACAATCCCAGGAAGCAAGAATGAAGGGCAGGGAAATGAGACAGAGTAGAAAGAAGAGTTGATACAAGGATATGTTGTGAAGCTGACTGCTACTAAATACAATGATTGCTTGTTTATGAGGGCTGTTCCCTGAGAAGCTACACAAACAGCTTCTCAGGACTCTCCATCAGAAGACAGGAAAGATGCTGTTGGAGCCCCATCTCTTTACTGGGCCTGCACATCTGTCCCCAGCTGCTGTGTTGGATGCTAGCAACACATCATTGTCCCCTTCTCTGGAGAATTGCCAGAAAGTCACCATAATGGAAATTAAATTCCCATCCCTAGAGGCAGCCCTCAGCAAATAAATGACTGACAGGAGATTCAAAGGACTGGCCCCTTGCCTCAAGTCATGCCCTAGAGTGCCCTATGGGATCAGACAAAAGCTAGTCTCTTGTTGAGGTCAAATCCTTGCTTGGCTCTTTCCTCTGTCCTAAGCTGCTTGTCTCATTTCCTTTTTCTTGGGAATACTTCTCTAAATCACTTGAATACAAATTTCTTTCTCAGATTCTGATTCCTGACTTCAAAAAGGAATAATTTGTCTACTGGCTCCTGTCTTGATTGGTCTTGAATACATATCAAAGGGAAGAGAGGCAGGGGAGGGACTTAATTCAGGCACGATGTGACATGCTGTCAGGCTGCACCGGTATGAAGTCAGTAGGAACCTATGTGGGGTTGGCTCACTGAGGCAACAGCCGACACAAGTTACAGACTAGGCCAAGAACATCTCAAATGGTACACAAGAGAAGTCTGCTACCATCTACGCTTTGGACCATTCACACCACTCAATCCTTCCATGATATCTACCCCCCATCCCTATCACAATATGGGATCTTTAATATTTTGACGACATGATGCCTTTACTTCTTCTCCAGTGGGGACTTACAAGTCACAGAGTTCACTTCAAAGTAATGGTTGGGATACATTCTCTAATGGAGTTGGGGGAAAGCAGGAGATTTAAAACAGGCTACAGTCCCAATTAGGTCCTGAGGCCTTACTTAATAGACATTATTTATCTCTTTCACCATGTGTTCTTGATTTTCTTTTTTATCAAAACTTTAGCTGATCTGAATTGCCAGTCTCAGGGGATGACCCACGCTTTTTCTCCAGGGAGTCTGAGTCCAGGTTGCCTGTGCTTGTTGCACTATGGTTGCAATGGACTATTTAATCACTGGAAACGGAAGCATGAGACATGCTCCTGGATTCCAGATGCACTGATCCATTTTCCATTGTTTGGAAGTAACACTAGCTCATTATTATGGTTAGGTCCATCATCTTTGCCAGTATAACTACTCCTTTATTTTATTCTTAGTCTCCTGATGTGAGGAGCCAAAGTGACAAGATGATTTGCATAAATTTGGAGAGGTGGCCTTTGGCAGAAACCTCCTTTATTTACCCATTCCCCCACTTGGGTATCAGGGCCTCAATTAGGTCACTGGGAGTGATAGCTTAAATGTCCAGTTCTAATTTTACACCTTGCATCACAGTGTATATTGTAGTTTTTAGGGATACAGCTCCACATGTCCATTGCATTTTGGATGAGAACACCTCAGTCATTTATGGTATTGTCTCCAAATATATTAATATCTTAGTTATACCATTAATAGGCCACTTCACCATTTGATGAGGCTGGCTATTTCTGGATGATGAAGTCTGTGGAAAGGCCAGTGACTTCTGTTGTTTTTGACCTTCTGTCATAACCTTAGCTTTATAGTAGATCCCTTCGTCAGAGGTAATATTGTTGGGGGGTCATTTTAGAGGTAGATACAGGGCTTTTCCCACCATAATGCCCTTAATTCACAGGTCAGGTATCTATTGTCCATTATAAAACATGGTGAACAGGTAAATAACCACAAGGTGGGTCCAAAAACCTATTAGGTCACCTATCAGATAAACTTGGGGAGAAACTTCATTTATCAACTGGTGACCAGAAGACCCTATCTCTAAACAGAAAAGGTCTCACTCACCTCCTGTGTTTGTTTTTGAAAAGTATGATTATTTCCTTTCCCTGAGTGCATAGATGCCCTGAAAAATGGCAATAAGTCTGTTTGAAGGGAAAGAATCAGGATGATGTTTACAATGTGTTGCCTAATAGCACTATAAAATCCTTCCTCAAGGGATAACTGGTCTCCCTCCCCACCAATCAGTGGCCTCTAAGAACTGACTTAGATGCGGGAAGCTCATGAGTGAAATACATCTTTCTATTGTGGTGGTCAATGTCACCCTTCTGATTTTTATTACACAAGTCAAGATATAATCCTGGCCTGGTGTCCATCTGTTTGCCAGGTATGCCATGATATATTGCCTGATGTGGTGACTAAGAGATATATGGTATGGCTACTATCTTCCCTGTAAGTATATTTCTAGGGTTTGCATTGATCTTGGGTGATTATGGTGTCATTTACTTAGGTAAGACCACAGGAGAAGGTGGAGCTAGAAAGTAGATGCCGAATTTAGTTTGCGTGTAAGCAAAGATAAGTATCTGGGTTTGGGTTAGGGGAGGAGTCTGGGGTTGAGGTAAATACTTGAGAGCCATCTGGATGTAGAAAGCAGTTAATGTGATGGAGTGAAGGCAATTATCCAGAGAGATTAAACCTGAGAAAAGAACTCAAAAAAAAAAAAAAAGGTCAAAAGAAACTCCCATTGCATCCTGAATCACTTCACAGAACATTCTTTTAACTGAATGTCAACTCAAGGACAATGCCTCCTCAGCAGAAAACTCAAGCCCATGCCCTTTCTCATGATGCTTCCTTACCCAGGGTTTCAGAATATTCTCCAAGATCTCTTTTGCTGCTTTATTCTTTGGCTGAAACATCTTCTAGAGCTACTTATTATTGCTATGCTTTAATCTTTTCTGATGGAAGACATTGTTCTTCTTTTCCACCTCAACACAGCATCAGCATGTACTCATGTGACATGCCGTAACATAGCCTTGATGGCTATAATATTACAGTGCATCCATATTCGGTGCCCTTCCCTCTGGCGATCCTTCCTGTGGAAGAATTATACATCCCTGTTCTGTGGAACTGAGGCATGAATGCTGCACTTGATTTGGCTGAGAAAGTGTGAGAAGAAATGATGAGTGTTACTTCTGAGCAGAAGCTTTGACGGTCAAGTCATGGTTTATCATATTGTCTTTTTCTTTTGTCATAAAGATTGGTAGTGTCCCAGATAAAGATTGCATGACCAACATGGGCCCTAGGGTAATAATGACATGGAGCAGAGCTCTCTCTGGTCTGAGATGGACATGTAGTATAAATAAGAAGTAAACCATTATTGTTGTAAATTGAGATTTTGGGGTCATTTGTTGCCACAGTATAAACTATCTGATTAATATCTTTTCCAAATTCCCAAATCATCACAATTTCAGTAGTTTACTCTGATAGTCACAGCCAGATGTTTATCAATCGCTAGAATAATTCCAACTCTATGATATCAAATGCTAGTATTCAAGTCTTATATTAAAGTAATCACTAACCTTTTATTCTTCTAGTTCTCTCACTTTCTTAACATTTATGAGTGGTCTTAAGCCTTGTATAAGATACCTGTTCCTTATCACTTTACAACCATTCAGACTCATTTCTTTTTCCAGTAACTGCTATGGTAAAATTTTGCTAGGATTTGGTCAAATTTCTGAAGGCACAACTTGGCAGCATGTCATCGCATGCCCTGATTGGAATACCTCTTACCTTCCGTGCCAAGGCTTCTCTGATACCACAACACGGGATGCCTTCCTGTTTGGCACACATGCATGTGCTGACTGGAAATGTGATGGAGTTAATGCCCTTGGGATCATGCTTGACCAATAGCATATAAAAATACACAAAAAATGCTTTTCACCTTTGTTCCCTGGGTTGACCGTTGTGAACAAATTTCATAGTTCTCAGAAGATCAATCAAGATCAAACACGTTTTTTTGGTAGCAGTGACTAACTTGGTAACACAGCTTTGTATTGACTTCTCTTTCTTTCTTGTTTAATGCTCCCTGTTCCTCATTCTGATTCTCTGGAGTTTCTTAAATATACTGTCTATGGACTATCCTTTGTCTTAGCCTCTACTTTCAGAAAAGTCAGACTATCATAGTCTTCATCCAGCTCTCTAGATGATCCACCCCCACTTTTCTCTTTAGTGCTGCCCAGACACGGCTTTATTTCCTCCAAATACTGCCCAGAAGCCAGTCTCTTACCGGCACTCTCAATAACAGTCTCCCTGTTTGCTTATTTTTCTGATTTTGTTGACTTGTCTGATCCATTTCTACCAGACCCATTCTGTTAACTCCGATTCATATCATCTCCTGCCATCTCTATTTTTATATCTCGGATGCTGAAAGATGCTGGATGAAACTAGAGTTGAGGGACTCATACCCCACTGATGATCTCTGTTGTGATTTGCATCCTCAGTACTGTTTTTGATTAGCTCTTCTATGTCTCCACATCATCTTTTCCAAACATTTACCACTCTCTTCAAAACACCTATTCCACTACCATTGCTCTGTCAGCAGACAAACTTTCTTTTCCATGCAGGAAAAAGATGTTTCTGTCAAGATGGTTGTATCCCTCCCTTAGATGATGGGACCTAGAATAGTGCCTGGCTTTAGACGATACTATATAAGTATTTGCTGACTGAATAATGGAAAAATCTCTATTTAGAAACTTAAACATTCATCTACATGCAGACTCTTAAAATTAACACTGTAATATTCTAGTTAAGTGGACACTTTAATGACCACCAAGAAGTTTACATAGTAGATTTCAATGCTTCCGTGAGATCCATTACAATATATATATGATTTTTAGTCTTTTTAACATACTCTAAGGATCATTCTCTTTCCTCATTCAATTTTAAGATCAAAAATGCTTTTGTTTCATTTAGTTTTGACATTGGTGTCTGGAGTACTATACATGATTAGAAGATATTTAGCTTAAATTGTTGAACATATTCTTGGAAATTTGAAGAGAAATTACTATGGCATGTTATAATAATAATAGAAAACAAAGTTGCATCTATTAAAAGCTTAATTGATACATCTTAGCTAGATTTGATTTTGCACTCGATGACAGAACAACATGCAAAAAAGCTTGAAAGCAAGTACAGTAATTGTCTCTTTTAGATGTTGTATCCCCACATGTTTTTGGCAGATATCATGTTGACTAAAAAAAAAAAAAAAAAAGTAACAGTATAGTAGCAAGGCAAGTTAAAGCTTTACTCTGAGAATATTGACGATTCATCTTTTTATTGCTAGATTTAAGATGATGAACACTTGTTTTGAAAAATGTGATTTTTCTCTATTGCTGTGTTTAATTAAATGCAAAAATTCTAGAGTGGAACAACCTTTAAGACTGCAAATTTAAACTCATAAAAGTCAGATAATGGAAAAGTGAAGGTTGTGATAGCAATGTTAACTCATCCATTGCATATAGGTTGCATTTTGCATGACTAATTAGGCGATTTAAGCAAGGGCATGCCAGTGAGGCATCTTTCCTTTCTCTTCCACCCCCCCGTCTGTGGGCTATTTTAAACTAGCCTTTCATATGCATCATTTAGTAGGAGCCAAAAATACTTTTAGCATAATTTAATGTTAGTATTTCTCTTTGATAAGGTGTACCAGCCTTGAGAATAACCCCATGTGACCTGGATCTTATCTATGGTGACCAGACAATTTCTAGTACATTTTCTCTGAAAAGCGTTATAAACTTCAATACATGGAAGTCTAAGATAAGAAAACAATTGGGAAATTTCTATATTAACCTTAGTATCTGCATCTTATTCATCTCACTATCTCCAAACCTATCAAAATACCTGATAAACAGTAAATGCTCAATAATATTTTCCAAGAGACCACCATTTAATGGTCTTTTGGCGACTTCATTAATAAACCACCTGTGGTCCGGCGTGGTGGCTCACACCTGCAATCCTAGCACTTTGGAAAGCTGAAGTGGGAGGATTGCTTGAGCTTGGGTGTTCAAGACCAGCCTGGGTAACATAGTGAGACCTCGTCTCTACAAAAAATAAAATAAATAAAAATAAAAATAAGCTAGGCATGGTGGTGCATGTCTGTGGTCCTAGCTACTCAGGAGCCTGAGGCAGAAGGATCACCTGAGCCCCACATTTCGCTCTTGCCACCCAAGCACAGTTTATTGCCAAATTGGTCTGACATGTTTCCTGATGTGACAGACATCTGATATTTTGTACATTGTTGGCTACATAATTCTCTTCTGTCTCTCCTATGATCTGTTTTACACGCTGTTGCCGTAGTAATCTTTCTGAAGCACATTTATGGTCAGTTCACTCTCTTCCTTAAAATCTCTTAAATGATCCCACTGCCTGCAGGATTAAGTTCCACATTTATCCTACGCTTTTGCCTGGATCCTTCATATCAGTCCATATGTCTGTGCCTCTCTGCATACTCTGTCCCTGTGGTTGGTGTACCTTTATCCAACTTATATACAATTTCTAAATGAGAACTTGCTACAGATTCTTATTTATCCTAATGACTTACTCTAGGTGTGACTTCTTCTGGAAAGCTTTTTAAAAAAATGGTCTTGACCTGAATTAAGTGCTCTTTCTTGGGTTGGAAGAAGCTTGGTTCTTTTAATATCCTCTCTTATACTTGGTGTTATCTGTATTGTAATTGTCTACGCATGTGAGTAGAAATCCTTGAGGCTAGTATCAGCATCTTGTTACAGTAAATGTTCAATAATTGCTCAATTACATAGTTTTTGGTGCTCCTGTTCTTTGCAGTTGGCTTTTAGAAACCCATTGGAAGCATACTGAGCTCATCTCAAAAATCCTTCCCAAACAAAACACCTCTACAGTGGATAATATTTTTGGAAGCGGGTAGCGAGTGAAAGTAAAACAAAGGTATTTATGAATGGAGTTATTTCTACCATAATACAACTCATTTGTTAAATTATAAATTATAACTATGTATTTACTGTGTTGCCTATAGATGAGCAGAATCCCAAAGTGAAGTATTTCTCTCAGGTTCTCTCTTAAGGAGGATAGACCAGGTGGTGTCAGTAGTTGTTCTATGGCAATACTATGTGGGATGCTATTAGTTATTCTTTACTCTTTAAAATCAACATCTCTAAATGTGTAGTAGCAGCTGTGATCTCTACATCCAGCTTTAGAACAGAGCCAGCCAGATATATGAGCCACCTGTTAACTCAGTGTCAGGATTTGACATAGGCGAAGGTGAGCTTGTTGGGTCCATTGATGTGAGAACATTTCCCATTGTGGTACAGATTCCCTACCTTTAGGTTACAATGCAGATGCCATTAAAGAGTCACAGTTTTTTACTTTAGGTCCAATGATGGGCCAGAGAGGCTACTAATTTAATTTTTGGGGGGGAGCCTATGGGGGGTAGGAATTAGAACTGATAGTAATCAATCAAACCACTGTCATTTTTAAAAAACAAATTTGTAAATGCTAATTTCAGTTAGACATTTTAAAATCAATTAATACACATTTACTTCTCATTCATTCAGGTGAGAATCATCCAGGTATGGAACTCCCCATTAAAAACCAAGGCCCTTATTTCTGTAATTATAAGGATGAATTAAATACAGGACCACACTCTAAGAAGGCTGGTAGTTGGAGTAGATGAGGGTGATTGATTTGAAATAACATTTTTCTGTATTTAGGTGAGTAGGGAAGCTTTCCTCAAAATAACATTTGTGCCTATTAAATATTTATAGATTTAAGGATTTCTCTCCCAATGAATACTGAGTTAAATCATTTTACCTTTACAGTGCTTCTCTGACTAAAAGGAATGGGGTAAATGGTGCCTTATAAAAGATAGACTATGAGCTTCCTTTATAACATATAGAGGTTAGTTCAAGACAAGCTGTTTTCATTTTTTGAAAAGGCACAACAGTATGGTTTAAATAGTATTTAATATCAAAAGGGGAGCTGATGGTGATCCGAAAGAACAGCAAATCTATGTTATCCAGAGTAAAAATGAGCCTTGGAATTTTCTAATTATTTTTGTATCAAATATAAAACAGTTTGAGTTATTCAACTTTATGGATTTCTAATAATTAGATTAAAATTTGAGTTTACAAGATTTTGAGATAGGGTTATTTATTTATTTATCTTTTTTTTTTTAGTAAGATTTATTGAGAGGACAGAGAAGCTTCCATAGTGGGAGGGGACCCAAAGGGGTTGCCCTATTTATTTTTTTAAATTATTATTTCTCTGGAAGGCTGCATGCTGAAAACACATTAAGCCTCAGTGGTGTGTGTGGTGGGAATACCTGGAAGTTTCATGCTAAATTATAGCACAAACTGGCTGTGGGTACTTAAATAATAGTTGGTTATGAAACTGAAGATCTAGGATAGTTGGTCAAGGAATTGCCAGGGACTGATGAATGTCATACTGCAAGCAAGGACTGGAATGCTTAGTGCATTCCATATAGTTTTATGCAAAACCTCCTGAAGTACAATCGATACAGGTTCTGAATAGAATGAAGTATAGACTCAATTTCATCCTATA
Organism: Tarsius wallacei; assembly: GCA_963574415.1. Classification (NCBI taxonomy): domain Eukaryota; kingdom Metazoa; phylum Chordata; class Mammalia; order Primates; family Tarsiidae; genus Tarsius; species Tarsius wallacei. The sequence continues at coordinate 10,563 of CAUYQG010107836.1, forward strand.
GCTCTGTCTTTTTACAAAAGATCTCCAATCACTAATCCATAAACACTGATAAGAGGGAACAACATGTAGAGATCACTTTTAGGCAGATAAAAGGAATATTACTTATTGCTAAATATTTCAAATATCACAGAGAGTGTATATGTATATTTTTAAAAATTACAGATAAAACAAATTCTTCTACTTAGTTTTATCACCTCATTCTTGTCTTATTCCGGTTAAGACTCTCTTGAATTTTATGTTTGCTGTACCACATGTGATTTTATTATACCGCTGCATATGTGTTTAGTCATAAATGAAACATATATTATTTTGCATGGTGTTAAGCTTTATAACTGATATCATACTCTGTGTAGATTCTTCCATTACATCCTCCAATAATCTATTTTTGAGATTGTATTACTAGACTATATTGTATCTATCCATTTTATGTTGAAGAATATTTAAATCATTTTCATTTTTTGCTGGTAAAGTTGTGCTATTCATCTGTATGTTCATTTATTCAACAAATACTTATTGAATATCAAAAGTGCTATACACTGCGGTAGGTGTTGGAGATAAAGCAGTGAGAAAACACACAAGCATCTCTGCCCTTATGGAGGTCTACTGGGAGGGTAGACAGTACAAAATAAGATGAAAATAATGAAAGGATACAGTATATTAGTGGTTCATGTTACGGAGAAAAATAAGCATGAAAGGAATATAGCATGTGTGGGACAGTGGGGGAGGGGTGGTTATAATTTTTAAAGAGACTGATCAGGCAAGGCCTCCCTGAAAAGGCAATATATGAATATAAACCTGGAGGAGGTGAGAGTGTGAGTTGCCTGACTCTCTGGGGGAAAATAATTTCAAATAAAGAGAACAGCTGGTGTGAAAGTCCTAAGGAGATGGAATTCTTGGTAGGGTCAAGGAGTATCAAGGGAGCCAGTATCAGGAGCAAATGAGAAGCAAATGATAACAGAAGAGGTGAAAGAAGGAACAGGGACCCTGTCTTATTTATTACAGTGAAACACCTAAACAACAGTATGTGTGTGTATTTAAGAAAACAATTGCAATTAGAACTTACTTTTAAGGCCCTTGTAATGATATGTTTTTTTCCTTCTGAGTGAGATAAAATGTCACTGTGGTGATCTGAGCAAAGGAGTAACAAAATCGTCCTGTTTTTGAACAAGATCACTCTGGCTGCTGATTTGACAATAAACAAGACAAACGTAGATATAACATCAATTAGGAGGCCATTAAATAGTCTAGGTCAGAATGAAGAGGGCTTAGATCAAGGTGGTTTAAGAGGAGTGGTCAAATTTTGATTTTCTGATGGATTTGATGTGACTACAACAGAAAGATGAAACTAGCATTTTGGTTTGAGCAAATGGGAAAGATAGAGTTAGAGAAGGTAGGGAAGACATGGTGGGGAGATTATATTTTGGGGAGATCAAGAATTTAGTTTGGATAAGTTAAGTTTTTAATGTCTTTAGATAGTTTAAATGGGTATGTCAAGTAGGCAGTTGTCTATGTAAGTCTGAAGCTCAAATGAAATATGCATTTGAGAGTGATAATATATCTGTGATATTTAAAATCACGAATCTGGATTGAGGGAGGGAATCGCAGGTGAGGAAGGAGGAAAACCATGAGAATATATTGTCTGGCAGTCAAATAAAGAACCTGTTTCAAAGAGAAGAATTGATTGATTCTTTGTTAAAAGAGGATGGAGAATTGACCACTGGATTTAGCAATCTGAAGATCATTGGTGGCTTTTACAAGAGTAGTTTTGGTGAAGTAGGGTCTAGATGATCTGCTTCAAGAGGTGAGAATAAACAGTTTCAGAATAGAAGAGGAATTGGACCCACCAATAATAGATCACTCCCTAAAGAAATTTTGTTATAAAAGGAGACAAGAAAAAGCAGATTCAAGAAGTTAAATAATTTTTTAAGCTGGGAGGAGTAATATGATGTTTATTTGATGGGAAAGATTCAGACAAGAGAGATAATCTGATATTGTAGGAGAAAAAGGAAAATTTCTAAAGTTGAAAGCATGCTAATAATCAAGTTTAATGGAAGACACATTTCTCTACAAGTAGATATACCAACTTACCCTCCTAACAGTGGTGTAAGAGCTTCCATTTAGACCTTGTCCTAAACTCAGTATTGCCAGATTTTTTAAAATGAATCTGATGGATGTACAGTAGCATATTATTTTTGTCTAATTTTCCTGGTTACTAGTGAATTTGGGTAAGTTTTATTTTGTTTAGAAGCTATTTATATTTCTAATGAAAAGTGATGACAGTTCAGTGACTATTTTGTTTTTCTTATTCATTTGTAGGAGTTCTTTATATAATGTGGATATGAGTCTTTCTTCAGATAAATGGAATACAAAATTTGTTCCATTCTATTTTTTTATCTTCTGGCTTTTTGTTAAACTATTTATCAAAATTATATACAGATATTTCAGAAAAAAAATATTTTTATGATTTTGTATTTTTAAATTATTTTTATTTTTACTTTTAATTTTTTTATTTTAAAGATGTGGGGTACAGTTCAGGGTTAGATATATAAATGTCCATTATGCAGATACCCTTGTTGATGAGGTGTGCCCCCACTTCCTCAGGCAGATTCCTACTACAGCCAATCCAGTCTCCCTGCCCCCTCGCACCCCCGCAGTTTTCCGCTACTGCCAATTTTTTTCTTATAGTATTAATAGTTGGTTAAGGTCTGCTTATGGGTGAGAACACGTGATACTCAGTTCTTTGTTTCTGTGATAGATTACAGTATTATAGACTTTAAGTCCATCCAGGTTGCTGTGAAGTTCATGATTTTGTTCTTATTTATGACTGTGTAATATTCCATCATGTATATGTACCACAGTTTTAAAAATTCTCTTTTGGTGGGCAGCATGGTTAGTTCCATGATCTTGCTATTGTGAACAATGCTGCAATAAACATACGAGTGCAGGTATCTTTTTTTACAGAGTGATTTGAGCTCTTCCAGGTATACTCCCAGTAGGGGGATTGTGGGGTCATATGGAAGGTCGATTTTTAGAACTTTTAGGAATTGCCACACAGTTTTCCACAGAGACTGTACTAGTTTACAGTCCCACCAACAGTGTAGAAATGTTTCCTTTTTGCCACATCCTCTCTAGCATCTGTTATTTTTAGAGTTATTGATGATGTCCATCCTGACTGGAGTTAGGTGGTATCTCAGTGTAGTTTTAATTTGATGACTAGTGAGACTGAGCATTTTTTCATGTATCTGTTGGCTGCTTGTATGTCTTCTTTTGAGAAGTGTCTATTCATATCTTTTGCCAACTTTGTAATGGGGCTGTTTGTTTTTTTCTTTTCAGCACTTTTGAGTTCCTTGTAGAGTGTAGATGTTAGGCCTTTGTCAGACATACAGTTGGCAAATATTTTTTCCCACCTGTGGTCTGTCTCTCTGCTCTCTTGATGGTTTCTTTGGCTTTGCAGAAGTTTTTCAGTTTGATGAGGTTCCATTTGTTTATCTTATCTCTGATGGTATGGGCACTTGGGGTTTTTATCAGGAATTGGTTGTCAGTTCCAATTTTCATAAGGGTGTCTCCTACATTTTCTAAGATTCTTATAGATTAAGGTTTTACGTTTAGGTCTTTGACCCATTTAGAGTTGATTTTTGTGTATGGGGATAGGTAGGGGTCTTGTTTTAATCTTCTGATGTGGTCAGCCAGTTTTCCCAGCACCATTTACTGAATAGGTTCTACTCTCCCCAGTGGG
>CAUYQG010107837.1:0-14090 GCA_963574415.1 Tarsius wallacei
GCTCCCGGCCACTGCTTATTTTGAGATTCTGTCCTTCCTATTTCTTTATAATTAAAATATTTCTCTCAGGGAGCAGTAGAAGTTGATTTATATCTTCATGACATTCCCCGGCAAAATAAAAACTTGGCAGGCCTAGGGTGCTTTACCCTTTTAAAAAGAATTACAGATCAAAATCTGGGAACCCCAGCCCACAAGAGTCCTCAAATTTCTTTTTTTTTTTTTTTGGAGTTGGAGTCTCACTGCGTCGCCCAGACTGGAGTGCAGCGGCCGCTCCCGGCCACCGCAGCCTCGACCTGCTGGGCTCCGGCGATCCTTCCGCCTCAGCCTCCAAGTAGCTGGAACTACAGGCGCGCGCTACCACGCCCGGCTGATTTTTTGATTTATTGTAGAGACAAGGTCTCGCCAAGTTGGCCAGGCGGGTCTCGAACCCGCGGGCTCAGGCAATCCACTCATCTCAGCCTCCCAAAGCACCGTATTACAGGCCGAGCCACCAAGCCCAGCTAGTCCTCAAATTCCATTCACCCGAGCACGTTAGGAGTGTTTCGTATCCTGCCATCTAGTGGTCATCCTCACACTCGCTGACTTTGAAAACACAAATGGCACGGCCTGTGGAGACCCCGTGTGTGTGTGTGTGTGTGTGTGTGTGTGTACACATTGTTGACAGCAAAGATGTGTTAGCATTTTTTTAAACGCAGGTTTTGAAAAGTGTGTAAAAATATTCAGAGTGAGCAATCCTGCCCCAGACTCATGTGGGCAGAATTGAAAGCAGGTGTGTGAGATGAGCCCGCTGTAATTTTTTTCCAACATTCACCACCCAAAGGTCAGCAACACTGAAACGTTCATGCTCAGGAGTGTTATCAGTTAATAGGATGTGAAACGTTGTAGAGGAAAAACCCTCAGGACTACCCTCAACCCAAATGTGTTCACAATTTAACAACAGAAAATACCCTTTCCAGGCCTGGGAGGACCCATCAGCCTTTCAAAAATGAGGGAGTATATGTTTCTGCAGGAGTCTGGTGTCCTTGAGGCAGGCGACAGAGTGTGGGTTTGCGGATATCAGACTGTCCTTGCTTTTTGAGTGACCTCCGCGTAGACATGGCCTGACTCCCTGCAGCAAGCATGTTCACTTCTGCCCTGGCCTCCATGGTTGCTGCAGTCTCTGGGACTCTCTTCCCTTTGCCTCCCACTGGCCTCCTCCTCCAAGCCGGCCTCTCACCATCAGACAAAGGGTACTCCATTTCTGACTTCTTAATCAGAGAGAGGAAAAAAAAAAAAAGAGAAAAGGGGAGAAATGCAAAAAAAAAAAAAAAAAAAACCCAAGGCCAAGGGACATGGGAGACTGGCGGCTGGCTCTTTAGAAGGCCTGCCCTGGACAGCCCTTCTGAAACCCAGAAGATTACATGTAAAAGGAATTTAAACCATGTGGTGTTATGACTCACCTGGGTCATCTTGAATTGAGAAATTCAGTTTCTGGACATTGGTGCACAAGCAGGCAGTCTGGAACTTGCTAGCATCTGTGTTCTGAGAGGTCAAGTGTATTGGTACTATTTGAAATTTGAAATACATTAAATCAATGAGCTGCAGTGTCTAGGTTCCCAGGCTAGCTCAGGAAATCCACTGAACCTGTTCTGCTTTTCTGAACTGCAGTTCTGACCTCCTTCAAACCACTTGCACGTTCCCTGTGCTGGGCAGAGCACGAGAATGGAGAGTTTCTAAAGAAATATAAACATTGATTCTCTCTCTCTCTCTCTCTCTCTGAGTCAAAGGTCTCACTTTTGCCTAGCTTGAGGTGTTCACAATCACAGCTCACCACAGCTTCTATCTCCTGGACTCAGAAGATCCTTCTGCCTCAGCCTCCTGAGTAGCTGTGACCACAGGTGCATGCCACCACGAACGGCTAATTTTTTGTTTTGTTGGTTGGTTTTTGTTGTTGTTTTGTAGAGATGAGGCCTCTCTATGTTGCCTAGGTTGGTCTCCAGCTCCTGGGCTCAAGCAATCCTCCTGCCTTAGCCTCCCTAAGTGCTTGCAATTAAAGGCAGGAGCCACTGCATCCAACCTGTTCTTTTAATGGTTCTCATCAGAGGCTCTTAGCACATCAGAAGTTGAATAATGAGTCCCCCCAAGATGTCCACATCCTAATCCCTGGCGGGAGAAACAGAAATAAATAAATCTAAATCTCACTAATCATATTTACCAAGGAGATGTGTACAAAGAATTACTAGAGAAAGCAACAGCCAACAGTTAAAGAAACTCCAAGGGTAAAAACAAAACAGTCCTGGCACCCTTGCTCTCTTGGGCTCCCAGACACCACAGCCTATTTTTACTCGTTTGCTTTTTCTCCTTGGTTGTCTGCCTAGCAGACTGTACAAGGGGGACCCAAAAAAACCCGGAAATTTTTTTTGGAGGGCGAATTCCCCTGCTCGGTAAGTGTTCTAGGAACCCACCGGTATCAGTGTCCCAGCTAGCATTGTTGTGAGAGGCTGTGTTCAGCTTCAATAAATTTGTTTTGGAGATCCTTTCAACGCACTTGCCCATTTGATATGGGTGATTTACAAGTGTACTTGCCCATGCCACGGTGAGTGTTCAGGAGTTCTTGACTAAAAATGGCACGACCCCTGTGCCCTACCCTCCCTATTCACCCACTCTTGCCCTGAGCAACTTTTTTTTCGTTGTTTCCCTGGATGAAAAAAGTTCTCAAAGGGAAACATTTTGTCCGCGTGGAAGGGGTGAAACAAAAAACGGCAGAAGCACTAAAAGACATCCACATGGATGAGTTCAAAAACTGTTTTGAGCAGTGGTAAAAAGCGTCTCAATAGATGTCTTGCATCCAACAGAGAGTTCTTTGACAGTGACTGCAGCTTAAACATGGTAGAATATACCAATTTTTATAAATGAATTCTGTTTTTTGTGGGGTCCTCTCGTGTGCTCCAGGACCCTCAGCATCCCTTGGGTCTGGCCCGTAGTAGGTCCTCACTGAATGTCTGATGAACTGAGCTGTCAAAATCAGGCACACTCTATGTCTTCCATTGCCTTCCATTTACATGAATCAAGTGCCTACTGTGAGCCAGTTGTATACTAAGGACTGGGATCAGCAGTGAGCAAGGAAGATCAGATCCCTGCTTTTTAATATTTTGTTTTATTTTGAGAAACAGGCTCTCTGCTCTGTCATCTAGGCTGGAGTACAGTGGTGTGATCATAGCTCACTGCAGCCTTGAACTCCTGGCCTCAAGTGATCCTCCCACTTTAGCCTCCTGAGTAACTGAGACTATGTGGGCACCACCCCACCCAACTAATTACAAAAAATTTTTGTTGTTTTTTTTTTAGAGACAGGGTCTTGCTGTGTTGTCCAGGCTGGTCTCGAACTCCTGGTCTCAAGCAATCCTCCCACCTCGTCCTCCCAAAGTGCTGGGATTACAGGCTGTGCCACCACAGCCTCAGGTTCCTGCTTTCATTGTTTGTCATTTCCTGAATAATGAGGCCACCAAAGATGTCACATCCTCGTTTCTGGAATGTGTGAATATGTTACGTTACCTGGCAAAAAGGACTTTGTATTAAGTATCTCGGATGGGGAGATTATCCTGGATTCTCTAGGGGGGCCTGATTAATTACAAAGGTTCTCATGGGAGGGAGGCAGGAGCCTCAGTTAGAGTGATGAGGACCACGAGCCAGAAGATGGGCAGCTTTAGAAGCTGGGAAAGGCAAGGAAACATTCTCCCCCGGAGCCCCCAGAAGGAATACAGCCCTACTAACCAACACCTTGATGTTAGCCCGGCAAAACCGGTCTTGGAATTCTGACTTCCCTAACTGTAAGATCATGAATGTGTTTTGTGCTTAAAGCCACTACGTTGATGGCCATGGGTTACCGCAGCGATAGGAAATGAATACAAGCGGAATATAGCTGTAGCTGATGAAACATTTCGCTTGATGTTAAATAGACGCTTAGAAAGTCATCCCAATAAGCTGTGATAATAGAGGAAGTATAGAGTATCATTACGCCATTCCCCTCATTCTCTCTTCACAGATGGATTGGCTTAATAATTTATTCTTCTCTTTGCCAATCAAAGTACCTACCTGTCTGGGGCTGTACCTTCCTGGGGTCGCAGGAAACCAATTCGTAGCTTCCAGTGCCACTGCCCGAGGCTTCAAGTGCTTACAGAAAGCATTTGGTGATGACTCTGTCACCATAATGACAACTTGCATCTGGGAGGAATATTGTTCCCTCATTTGCAGTCAAGTTCAACTTGATTTTCTGGTCATGGCACCCTTTAAAAATAGAGAGGAACTCTTATTTACATCTTCTTTTTCCAACAGGGAGACTGAGGCAGTGATCAGATCGAGTTTGCTTCACCACCCAGAAGCCAGACAATGAGTTCAGTTTCTTTGACACCTAAGCTGTTCTTTGGCCTCTGATTATCGTTCCCCAAGGTGTTGAGGAAGCCAAATAAAAAGATGAAATACACAGGAGGAGGGAGATAGGGTACCACAGAGAGGAATTCTGGGAAGCGCCTAATAGTTAAAACCCATGAAATAAGAAAGCCTCCGTGTGTTACTTTAAAAACCGGGGGAAAATCTGACAACGAGTTGCATTTCATTTTGAAACTCATTTAACCCTAAAAGTCAAAACGAAACCCCAGGGGTGCAAACCCACAATAATCAAAATAAAAACAAGTTTTCACAGACCTGCTGCAAAGCTAAATATAGATTTTCAGATAGACCTACTCACTTCCAAATTCATGACTTTTCAGAACTATCTCAACTATTATTTTAGAAAAAAATGTCAAAAGAAAAACAGTTTCGTGTGGGAGGGGGAGAACAGGCTGGGGGTGTATACGTGTGTAGGAGGGATATTTATTTATCTTCAGCCTCCTCCAAACGGTTGAGATATTTTCAAATACCGTTTGTGGTCACCTGCACTGGTAATCTTTTCTAATTGTGGCTAAAAGAAGCTGACTAAAGGTCCCTGTGCTTGCAGCAGGAAGACAATTAGTTGCCACATGCCACTGCCTTAGTGTGCAGGTGCCTTTCTCCATTGCACTTTTGACCTGGTTTCCTGGTGCAGGTGTATGAATCGCTCTGCATTCTGACATGACCAAGAGCATCATTAAAATTGGAAATTATCCAGGCGTGGTGGAACACTCCCGTAGTCCCAGCTACTCGGGAGGCTGAGGTAAAATGATCTCCTAAGCCCAGGAGGTCAAGGCTGCGGTGAGGTGTGATCGTGCCACTGCACTCCAGCCTGGGCGACAGAGTGAGACCCTGACTCAAAATGTGTGCGTTTGTGTGTGTGCAACTGGAAACCAAAAGCTGTCGGCTGCAGCAGGAGACAGGACGGCCCTTTCCTTTTCCTATTTATTCTGCTTCACCTCTGTGCTTAGGAGGACAAGGGAAGGTTGCCTTGACAAAGATGAAGGCGAGTCTCTAAAACCTCCGTGCCCTTGTGAGGCCTGTTCAGAATCACCTGCGGCCTGAGGGTTACCCTGGAACGTTGGCCTCTCGCCTTTCAGGTTCCTCTGCGTGCAGTGAGGGCTTTGAACCAGGACGTTGGAGCTGCTGAGCAATTTCTTGTTAAGGTGTGAGCGGAGTCAGCTGGGGTTTTAGGCTTTTATTTGTGGTGGGCTGTTTTCCTGCCACGGTTGTTGTGGTTTACTGTCTACCCGAGTGTTTAAAACTGCTTTGCACAATCCCGTGACTTTGTTTCAGATCAGGCACCTCTCTCTTGCCCGCCCAGCTTTGGCCCCCAATGACACACGCTCTGCCGGGCACCTTCTCCCAGGCCTGGTTGCATTTCCATCATGTGAGTCACCATCAGGGGAAGAGTCATCGAGTAAGCAGGCACTAATACCTAGGACCTTATGCAGGGCGTGTACGTCCAGGAATGATAATTTGGAGAAAGCTAAGACGGCCCTCCAGACTGCTGTGCAAAAGATGGTTGGACGAAAGGAACAACAAAAATCAGTCATAAAACCATGCAGTCCAAGACAAGGAACTCTTCAACTAAAAGACTAAGAATTTTGCAGACAGCTCCTAGAGATTTATGCTAAGGAAATAATCGTGAATATATAAAAAAATTTTCAAAAATCGTCACAAGAGTGCTTATTATGAGCCTGTCTATAATAACAAAAAATGAAAGAAACCTAAATAGTCAATAGGTTTTTGGTCAAATAAATAGCTAGCATTTATTGAGTGTAAGGTACTGCACTAATTGCTTTATGTGTATTATCATCACATTTAATTCTTAAAACACCCCAGGGAACTTACACTTGGAGAGTATAAGGTACTCAGAGAGGTCAAGTTCTTTGTCCATGAACGTAGTGCCAGTATAGTACAATGACCCCCTCCCCCAAATTCATGTCCACTCAGAACCCAGAATATGGCCTTATTTGGAAATAGGGTCTTTGCGGATGTAAATAGTTAAAGATGTTGAGATGAAATCATCTTAGTTTTTTTGTTTTGTTTTTTTGTGTGTGTCAGGGTCTCTCTCTGTCACCCAGGCTGGAGTGCAGTGGCAAAATCACAACTCACTGCAGCCTTGACCTCACGGGCTTAAGTGATCTCCTGCTTCAGTCTCCCAAGTAGCTGCAACTACAGGCGTGTGCCATCACGCCTGGCTCATTTTCTGATTTTTTGTAGAGATGAGGTCTCAAGTTGCCCACGCTGATCTCGAACTCCTGAACTGAAACAATTCCCCCTCCTCCTGCCTCCCAAAGTCCTGGGATTACAGGTGTAAAAGCCAGCCTAGGTTTACATTCAATGACTGATGTCCTTAAATGAGAAAGGACAGAGCCCTTGGAGATGAACAGGTCTGTGTGAAGATGGAGGAGACGTTGGAGTCATGTGTTTACCAGCCAAGATAGCTGGCGGCAGCCAGAAGCCAGGAGAGAGGCACGGAACCGGCTCTCTCAGAGCCTCCAGAAGGAAGCTTCTAGCCTCCTGAACTCTGAGAGAATAAATTTCTGTTGCTTTAAGCCACCCAGTTTGTAGTCATTTGTCATGGCAGCCGCAGGAAACATACACTGCTAGTGATTAGGACGCCCAGGGTCTAAACCAAGACTGACTCCAGACCTGAGTTTCTCCACGTACTATGCTGCCGCGAACAGCAGGGCTCAAGATTGCATGTATAATATCACATTTGGATAAGACATTTGAATATATGCATAGAAAAGAACTGGAAGAATATACAGCAAAATGTTTATTTCTGGGTGGTGAGATTCCAGATGGATTTTAATTACCTTCTTTTTGCTTATCTGCTTTTTTCCTTTTTCAGCACTGGAGTGCAATACTTTCCATAGTAAGACACACGCTGAAGTATGTAGGGTTAAGGAGGCATCGGGCTGCCACTTACTTTGAGGTGGTTCAGGCCCAAAACTAACAATATATCTCTACATGGAGAGAAAAGGACAGAGCCAATGTGGGGAAAGCTTAGCCATTGGAGAGTCTGGGTAAAGAACACATGGAATTCTTTGTGTTATTCCTGCCGCTTTTGGGCAATTCTGAAATGAGTTCAAAATGTAAGTTACCAAAAAATGTGTTAAAAGTGTCCTAACGTGGATGGTATCCAAAGTTGAAACAGAAGCAATCTTATAAGAAACATAAATGCCAAGAGATCTGCCAAGAATCAGAAAAGTTTATTCAAGGAATAAAAGTGAATGTTTGTACCATAGCGAGGATGAGACTCTCAACAACAACAACCACCAAAAAATGCTCAGAGCAAGAAGGACAAGGAAAGAGGAGATGGAAGGAAGGAGTGCCCAAAAGAAGTCCCTGATGAATGGCAGCCTTATGGCGAGGGCAGCCTGTGCGACCTGATTAGGTTCTCAGATGTCCCTTTTGCACATACTCAAGACCCCATGGCGTAGGGCGAATCCTGGACAAGGACTCAGAAGACGATGGGTGGGCCTGACCTGCAGGGATGAAAGCCCAGATCACCATTATAGTCTTTTCAGGCTCTGACAGCAGCTTTTGTGTCACTGGTTACTCACCGCCCAGAGGGTGGTCGTCAATCATTATACAAATTACATTTTAGAAATAATATATAGGCAAGCCAGAAGAAGTGTTCATGGCCTTTTGAAAATATAAAACAACTGGCCAGGCATGGTGGCTCCCACCTGTAATCCCAGCACTTTGGGAAGCCAAGGTGGGAGGATTGCTGGAGCCCAGAGTTCAAGACCAGCTGGGGCAGCATAGCAAGACCTCGTTTCTACCAAAAAAAACCCCAGAAACTTAGCTGGGTGTGGTGGCATGGGCCTCTAGCCCCAGCTACTCAAGAGGCTAAGGTCAAGGCTGCCTTGAGCCATGAGCATGCCACTGCACTCCAGCTGGACAACAGTGAGACCCCGACTTAAAAATGAACAAATAAACAAACTATAACAGGTCATTATATATATATATATATATATATATATATATATATATTTTATTATAGATATATAATAATTATTATGATTATTATTTTTTGAGTTGGAGTCTCACTCTGTCACCCAGACTGGAGTGCAGTGGCCGCTCCCGGCCACCGCAGCCTCGACCTGCTGGGCTCCGGTGATCCTTCCGCCTCAGCCTTCCAAGTAGCGGAATTACATGTGCGCACTACCACGCCCGGCTAATTTTTGATTTATTGTAGAGATGAGGTCTTGCCAAGTTGCCCAGGCGGGTCTCGAACCCGCGGGCTCAGGCAATCCACTCACCTCAGCCTCCCAAAGTGCTGGGATTACAGGCTGAGCCACCGAACCCGGCTATATATATATATATTATATTATAAATTGGATTATATTATTTATATATGCTATATATATTCTAATTATGTGCCCGTTTTAAAGCTCACTTCCAACCAACATGTCTAGTTTACCGTCTGGACAAATGCAGGAAACAGTATGTCCATGACATGGGCTTATCGCAAGAGGGAGAAAGTCACATGAGTAAATGGTGTTCTTTCAGATGGCCCATCTACCACTCATTTCTATAAAAATCCGTGGCCATTGTAAACATGAACTCAATGTTATTGGCCTTAGTTGCCACGTGTACAAGATATTGTGCAACTGAGCTGGTTCTCCTTCGTCTGAGGGAACTGCTTGTTCCGTCGGTTCCCCACTGGTGAGGGCCCAGGCTGGGGCTGATGGGCCTTGCCTAGGAGCAGGGCGGTCCCACCTTCGCTCCCCAGCAGTGGAGATAAATGCATTGTTTGGCAGCAGCAGGCTGAAGATATTAAGTGCACTTAATTGAGTCAAAGCATAATAGGTTCATTTTTGTTCCACTCTCAAGTTGTTTCACGTTCAGCATTCCTCCGTCGCAAAGGTTTGCTAATTGTTCCAAGCTGCAGTGCCAAGTAGCTTGCGCCTAGGAAGTCCATAAAGGTGTGCATTTCTGGGTCCCTACAAAGCAGTTCAACGTCATGATGCCGTTTGTAGGGAGAGGGTCTCACAAAGGTAGAGTGAGCACGCTGACCTGTCATCATGCGTGCATTTTCTGAATGTCCCTGGAGACACAGCGAGTAGCGCCATGAAGCATTGGCTGCACTGGCTGCCACCCACGGACTTTCAAATAGAATCACCAGCCAGGGGGAGGGTGTCTGGGTGGGAGGTTTGTTGTGTGTATATATACGTATATTTTTTTCCTAATGTATTTGAAACCAGTTTGAAGTGCAAATGGGAAGATTCCTTTTTAGTCTGAGTTCTTATGGAAAGGAAAGCAGTTTCTTGGTAAGAATTCCAGGCCACCAGCCCCATCTCCACTTGAAGGTCTCTGGAACCCTTTTCTTCTGGGTTTCATTAACACCTTCTGCTTTGAAACATCATCGTGAGGTATAAAGAATGTTTCTCTTTTAGTTCCAAGCCTTCTTTTCAAAGTGAAACTTCCTTCCAAAGCTGTAATGGCCAGAAAATTCTGGACTTTGGTTCTTATTTTTTGGAATAGTGCTTACAAACATATGCAAAAAGCAGGTCCTCTTGATCATCGTGAACCCTGAGTCTAAGTGCAGTTTTTAAATCACTTAGGTCAGTCCCTCTTAACAGGTATCTGAGGAGCTGGTGTTATGATTAAGATATTTGCAACCAGCTTGGACCGATAGCCCTTGCCCAGAAAGGATTCAAGCGATCTACTGATGAGTTTTGAATGGACCTGATGATAAAGTTAAAGCCTTGCTTCTGGAAATAACGCGAAGATTGAGTTATCTTATCAAAAACAGCTATCATTTCCATAAGTGTGGTTGAGATCGTGTCCTCATATTTGAACTCAGTGCACTTATTCAGAGAGCTGAACTCAGTGAACCTACATACATTCTCTGGTCTGTGTTGCTCTAGTCAACCTTACAAAGGAGGGAAGAACCAGGTTATTGCATTTGTTTGTCTAGTTCCAGATGAATTCTAAGTTGTCTGTTTTAAGAGGAAGAACTCTAGAGTCAGAAAGATGGTTTTCCTGAAGGATTCCACATTACGTGCATGATGCCTGGAGCAAGGGTATCTCTTACAGCTTAAGGGTTACTTGTTTCTTAGGCAGTTTCTCCCGGACCTGCAGCCAGTGCCGTGGTCACCGAGCAAGCCAAAATGCCTTGGGTTTAGACTGGTGGATCACAAACTCCAGTGTGCATAAGAATAACCATGTGTGCTTTGGAGACTCCACCCAGGTATTGATTCTGCAGATGAGGGGATATTTGCATTTTTAACAAATGCTCTGAGGAATCTGGATGCATGTAGTATGCCATGAGAAACGCTGTTCTGTATATTCTGATGGCAACTATTCAGGCATGTTGTTTTTGGTTTTCCTATTTTACACTCAAAATTTCATCATTTCAAATATCTTTCTTATGAAAAAACATTTAGTACATGAAACGATAACCAACACCATTAGTCATTTCAGTCATGAAACTGAATTGAAAATTACAGTGAGCTGCTACTACACACACGTTAGAGTGGCTATAAAAAAAGACTAACAATAACCAAACATAGAAGACGTGGAGAAACTGGAACCCTCATGTCTTGCTGATGGGAATATAAAATCATAAAAACTCTCTGGAAAATAGTTTGGTGGTTTCTTAGAAAGTTAAACATATACTTACCCTATGACCAAGTAATGGTACCAATAGGCATGACCTCAAGAGAAGTAAAAGCCTATACCTACACAAGGACTTGTACATGACTGTTTATACGAGCATTATGCATACTCACCCTAAATTGGAAACAACCCAAATGCCCCTTCTGCTGGTGCATGGACATCTATACAATGCAATCGTATTCAGCATTAAAGGAAGAATGAACTACTGATATGTGGTACAACATGGATGAACCTTAAAAGCATTCTGCAAAATGAAATAAGCCAGACACAAAAGACTGCAGATTGTGTGATTCCATTTAGACAACATTTCTAGAAAAGGTAAATTTCTAGTGCTAGAAAGCAGATCAGTGGTTGTTTGGGGGGGTACAAAGATTGTAAATGGGCAAAAGAATATTTTGGTGGGATTTAGGGAATGCAGAACTCTATACAGTTATTCCCCCAAAAGTCATTAAACTAAACAGGTATCATGGATGAATTTTAAGGTATGTAAATTACACCTCAAAAAAAAAAAAAAGGTGTTTAAAAAAAAAAAGCTGGCTTCCGCGAATGGCAATTGGATGGTAGTGAGTGAATGAATGAATCAATTAAAAACATCTCCAAGTATTTGGGAGATAGTGTTCAAAGAAACAAGTATCTCTATATGATTAGGTTGTGCCTTCTGCATTTTGTCATCAACTAGTCAGTCTTGTTCGTAGGTGGCTTTTTTCTTTTCAGCTTACTCTGAGTCACAGTTTCAGCCTCAGTCATCAACTATCTTATCTACAACCTGCCGGCCGCAAACAGCTTTTCTCAATTTTAGCGACCACCGGACTCTTCTCCTTTAGCCTAAGGAGCTATTTGGGCCTTTTGCTTTCTTTTTTAGCCAGAAAGGACTGTCCACCATTCCCTCTGACTCATCTGCTTTCTTTTCCACGTGGCAGGAGAAGAAAAAAAGAGTTTTCAGTCACATTATATGTCTCAGTGTCAGCAATTCAATTGTTCCCTTAGCAACCATCGCTTTTACTGCCGGCTTTCGGCGACACACTGCCTTCTCACAGAGCTTAGAGTCACAAAATACCTTGCTGCATGCCAGAAGCTGTTTTCTGAAAAGGCCAGTATCTCTTCTTGAGCAAATTATTTTTAAAAACAATATTCGACCAAAGCATACTGCGTTTAGACGAAGGTGATCACGGGGACAACACCGAGGAGATGACGTCTCCCAGGGTCATTAGGCTGATGCCAAGATAAGGGGTGTTTGCAGCCACAGAGCCACTGCCCCCCTCCCCACCGGTGGATGTCATGGGTCCCAGGGAGCTCAGAAGTGGAGAGGAGGGAGGGGGACGCAGGGTGGGAGCAAGCCAGTGACTCTCCTGCCCAGGGGGAGAGACAGGCATTGGTTTTGCATCTGAAGCGGCCGGATTCACCGGGTTCCTATCCCTAAGGGGGTGTACTGCCCTATGAGCGTCTGTACCTGGGTGAACACGAACACCAAGGCCAAGCATGGTCTCCTTTATCCTTCCGTCCATGATTTATTTTCCAAGAGAGCCCGTAATTTTCTTTCCTGTGTACTTACCACTCTTTGAGAAGCAAGGACATCTCAGAGGACAGGGATCATGCGACAGCCCTCAAGAAAACATTTCCCAGACATCTTGAAATGGATTTCGGAGCTTGTGATAATTCTATTTCACAAACCCATCTCATCTTAGTGACAGCTGGATTGTTTTGTCTTTTTTTTCATTATTATTAAGAGTAGAGAAGTATTTTAGCACTATTTGAGGGCGGAGTGGCCTTTGGCATTACAGGACACAGTACTTCAAACAATCACTACCAAAACTTTCATGAACCTCTGCTAAATATGAATTCTTGTGCACTAGGAGTTGGGTAGATTCATTACAAGATTTTGGCACCTGCCTCACTTTAATATATACACATTTGGGATTTTGTTTTTTAAACTGTTTTTATTTCTGATTTCTTTTAAATCAATTCTGTTCCTAATTCAAGCAGGTCTTCCTTGAGATTAGCCCAAATTAAGGAAATTTCCCTGTGTATAAACTATTTAACACATGAGCTATTAACCCGGCGGGCTTGTAAAAGAGGAAGGAAATCCTTGGCCATCTTTTATAACCTGCAAGGAGAGAGACGCGTGGTCTGTAACCATGAGCGTCTGCTGCTGTTGTGAATCTCAGCTTTGGGGCATGGATGTCTCCACACCAGTCTTTCCAGGTGTTTTGAATGATTGTTTTTAAGGCCAATCATTCCCTTAGGTTTTCCCAAAATAAAACTAAGCTACCAAGAATAAAATATTCAAACCACAAGTTAAGGGAGGGTCTGGCTCCACGTGGAAGGCCTTGACGCTAAGACTCGTAGGTGATTACCTCGAAGAGCCTATGGGTACACAGGCCTAACTTCCCCATTCACAGAAAGATGAAGAACCATTTACTTTTCACTTCAGAAAAGGTAAAGGGAAGCATAGCAATTTGAGTTTGCATTTGGGAAATTAATAAAATATGTTTTATTATGACAAAAGAAGAATACATGTCTTCTTAATGCCTCTTTTTTTTTTTTAAGAGAAAAGGTCTCCTGTCACCCAGACTGGAGTACTGTGAGCGCTGATCACAATCTCTTGGGCTCTAGCGATCATCCCGCCTCAGCCTCCTGAGTAACTGGGACTATGTACACGCCACCACACTGGGTAATTTATTTTATTTTATTTTTTCTAGTGATGAGGTCTTGCTATGTTGCCCAGGTTGGTCTCTAACTCTTGGCCTCAAGCAATCCTCCTGCTTCACCCTCCCAAAGTGCTGGGAATACAGGCATGAGCCACCCCACCAACCCAAATTCCTCTATGCTTAATAAGAACCATCACTTCTTTTTTTTTTTTTTCTTTTTTTTTTCCGAGTTGGCGTCTCACCCTGTTGCCCAGACTGGAGTGCAGTGGCCGCTTCCGGTCACCGCAGCCTCGACCTGCTGGGCTCCGGCAATCCTTCCATCTCAGCCTTCCGAGTAGCCGGAACTACAGGCGTGCGCTACTACGCCCGGCTGATTTTTTTGATTTATTGTAGAGATGA
>CAUYQG010107839.1:0-10709 GCA_963574415.1 Tarsius wallacei
AAAAAAAAAAAAAGAATATTGGATCATAAAGGCTGTGAAAAATATGCAATTTGATAACAGTGTTGACAAGATTCGCAGCACTGATGTTCTTTTTGTGTGTTTTCCAACATCAACAACCAATTCTCCAATTCTCTGAACACCAACCGGATATCCAACAATCCAATTTAATTTTGACACTAACTACCTAGGTCAGATTCCATAGATGTAAAGGTTCAATCCCACAATACTGTCCCCTCTCAAAATGTCAGTCACAAGTCCTGGACCACCCTTGGGTTCAATAATTTGCTAGAATTGCTTATAGAACTCAGACAAACACTTTAGGTTTCTGGTTTATAATAGAGACTATAACTCAGAAATATAAGGCAAGGTATGTGGGAGGGGACACCAAGCTTCACTGCCCCTCTGGGTGTGCCCCTCCTGGCTCCTTGATATGTACACCAACCCAAAGTTCATCAATTCTGTTGTTCAAGTTAATAAAGCTTAATTTCCAATTCATCCCTCCTTTCAGTCCCAAACCTCTAATCACTTGTTCTTTCAGGATGTGGTGACATGTCCCTTTCTGAATCTATCTAAGGTATCCACCTTTGATCACCTTTTAAGCAGAACTCCAGTGTGTCATAAAGGCTCCTTAAGAATAACAAAAGAGCCGGACATAATGGCTCAAACCTGTAAGCCTAGCACTTTGGGAGGCTGAGACGAGAGGATTGACTGAGACCAGGAGTTTGAGACCAACTTTAACAATTTGGTGAGACCTTGTCTCTACAGCAAGTCAAAAAATTAGCCAGGCATAGTACACGCACCTATAGTTCTAGCTACTTAGATATGGTACGTGCTCCTGTATCTCCAGCTACTCGGAAGGCTGAAGTGGAAGGATTGCCTGAGCCCAGCAGGTAGAGGCAGCTGTGGCCATAAGTATGCCACTGCGCTCCAGCCTGGATGACAGAGTGAGACTCCAACTCAAAAAAAAAAAAAAAAGAATAACAGGGTCGGACATGGTGGCCCATGCCTATAATTTCAGCACTTTGGGAGGCCAAGGTGAGAGGATTGCCAGAGCCCATGGGTTCGAAACCAGCCTGGATAACTTGGCAAGGCCTCATCTCTACAACAAATAAAAAAATTAGCCAGGTGTGGTGGCATGTGCCTGTAGTCCCAGCTGCTTGGAAGGCTGAGGCAGAAGGATTACTTGAGCCGAGCAGGTCAAGGCTGCAGTGCCCGTGAGCGTGCCACTGCACTCCAGCCTGAGCAACAGAGTGAGACTCCAACTCAAAAAAGAAAAAAAGAATAACAAAAGATACTCCTACCACTCAGGAAATTCCAGTGGTTTTAGGTACTCTGTGCATTAACTGGGGACAACAACAAAATATATTTCTTATTATACCACACTTTCTATATACTAGGCTATGACATAATAAGAAATGTATGTATATATATGTTTGGTCTCTGCCCCAAAAAACCTTTGGAATCACAGAAGCGATAGTGTCTTTTTGTATGGTATTGAGATGACTGATGGCTGGGCCTCTTAGACTCAGGATGGGACTGGTTGCCAGAGGAACTAGTCATGAGAAGAGGGTTGGAATTTTCAGCCCCATCCTTCCAACTCCTGACCTCTGGGAAGAGGGGGTGAAAATTGAGTTCATCACTAATAGCCAAGGAATTAATCAACTGTACCTATGTAATAAATCTACCATAAAAACCCAAAAGGATAAGGTTCAGAGAGTTTCCAGGTTGCTGAACAGGATATGCTCCTGAAAAGATAGCATGCCCAGAGAGGGCTTGGAAGATCTGTCCCTTTTCCCATTACCTTGTCCTATGCATCTCTTCCATCTGGCTGTTTTTGAGTTGTATCCTTTTATAATAAACCAGAATTTTAGAAGTAAACTGTAATCCTACATTGAATGAGCCATTAGCAGAAGATTAAACTGAAGAGAGGGTTCTGGGAACTTCCATTTCATAGCCAAATTGAACAGAGTTTATGGGCAATTGGGACCTAGTACTTTTCAGGAAGTAGTCTTGTAGAACTTATCTCTTAACTTGTAGGGTGTGCCCTAACTCCAGGCAATTAGTGTCAGAATTGAGTAAATTTTAGAATAGTCAGTCAGTTTGGAGAATTTAATTGATGGGTGAAGAAAAACACATCTGGTGTCAGAAGCACTATCTTAGGGCAGAGAGAAAAACTGTTGTTTCTATAAGCAGGCACTCCTCTAAATACTTTGTATAGATTAACTCATTTTATAACCTACCTTATTAGGTGCCATATAATTATTCCCATTTTACAGATGAGAAAACTTAGGTACATAATGGCTAAATGAAGTATGCAAGGTCACACAGCTGCCAACTGGCTCCAGAGTCAACACTTTTATCCATTGACCATACAGTGGAGCATCCGTTTGGACAGCAAATGGAGGTATTCATAAAAATGAAAAATGACTACACCCATCATTTATTTCTCTGTAACTATTCTCAAAAAATACTGAAATAATTTGACAAAAAGCCATTAACATGACCCTGTAACCATGTTCACAGCCACATGGTTAGTAATAACAAATATGCCTAAATATTCACCAATGGGTGAACTATGAAGTTATCAAACAGGCATCATTTAAAGTTTATTGCATTAGGTTAAAAAAGAGTCTGGCAGGTACTAACATGCATAGAATGCCAAGATACTGAAAAGGTCTGGAGGATGTGTGTTAAAATGACAACCACAGTTCATTCTGGAGAGGTGATTCATACATGTGTGTAATGGTAAGAGTCTTTATTTATTAAACTTTATTAATGAAGCTTGCATTGTTTCACATTGAATTAATAATGCCAGAATGAGACCCCACCAACCTCTGCTCCCAAAAACAGAGTCTAAGTTAATTTCCTCCTAGAACACAATTATTCCAATTTATACTTCTTTTAGTTGAATTGACTTTTTCATCCCACCACAAATTCATCAAAAGACTAAAGGAAAATACAACAAATCAAAACACCTGGGACTCAAACGTCTTCTTTGCTCAGGAAAAATGGAATAAAATGGACTCCAAGTATCTTGTCTTTTGTATATCTGCCATGAAGTTTTTTAAATTTTATTTTATTATAGGAATGTGGGGTGCAAGTGAGGATTAACCACATAAGCAGGCTGCGTGCAAGTGAAGTTTGGGCTTCTAACTGGCGCTCACACTCCCTGTTAATGAACCATTCTCCTTCTTTTCCCCCTCCCCTAGCAGTGCCCAGTGACTCCTGATCCCTCCCTAGTGCTAATGTGACTAATGTTCAAGGCCCACTTATGAGTAAGAATATTCAGTATTCAGTTCTCTGTTTCTGTGATAGTTCACTTAGTATGATGGTCTTCAACTCCATCCAATTTGCTGTGAAGTCCATAATTTTGTTCTTTTTTATGGCTGTGTAATATTCCATCGTTTATATGTGCCACAT
Organism: Tarsius wallacei; assembly: GCA_963574415.1. Taxonomy (NCBI): domain Eukaryota; kingdom Metazoa; phylum Chordata; class Mammalia; order Primates; family Tarsiidae; genus Tarsius; species Tarsius wallacei. The sequence goes on from CAUYQG010107839.1 coordinate 3,421, forward strand.
TTTCTTTATCCAGTCCACTTTTGATGGGCAATAGGGTTGGTTTCATGTTTTTGCTATTGTAAATCGTGTGGCAATAAACATGTGTGCAGGTTCTTGTTTTGTAGAATGATTTATGTTCCTCTGGGTATATTCCCAGAAGAGAGATTGCTGGAGGGTATGGAAGGTCAATTTCTAGTTCTTTTAGGAATCACCACACTACTTTCCATATAGGTTGAACTAGCTTGCACTCCTACCAACCATGTAGATATGTTCCCTTTTCTCCACACCTGTGCCAACATCTGTTTTTTGTTTGTTTGTTTGTTTGTTTTTGGCTTAATATTGTTAGCCATCCTTACCAGAATTAGGTGGTATCTCATTGCAGTTTTGATTTGCATTTCTCTGATGATTAGTGAGGCTGAGCATTTTTTCATGCATCTGTTGGCTGCTTATCTGTCTTTTGAGAAATGTCTGTTCATGTCCTTTCCCCACTTTTTAATAGGGTTGTTTGATGTTTTTCTTTTCATTTTGTTTGAGTTTCTTGTAGACCCTATCTATTAGGCAGATTCATAATTTGCAAATATTTCTTCCCATTCTGTGGGTTGTCTCTTTACCCTCTTGATAGTTTCTTTTGCGTGCAAAAGTTTTTCAATTTGATGAGATCCCACTTGTCTATTTTAGGTCTTATGGCTTTTGAGGACTTGGTCAAAAATTGGTTGCCTATTCCGATGTGCATAAGAGTGTTTCCTACATTTTCTTCTGGGATTCTTATAGTTTGAGGTTTTACATTTAGGTCTATGATCCATTTTGAGTTGATATTTTTATATGGTGATAAGTAGGTGTTCAGTTTTATTCTTCTGCATGTGGTCAACCAGTTTTCCCAGCACCATTTGCTAAATATAGTCATCGTTCCCCAAAGATAATTATTGGTGGCTTTGTCAAAGATGAGTTGCTTGAGAAACTGTGTTTTTTCTTCCAAAATCTCTTCCCTGTTTCATTGGTGTATGTGACTATTCTTGTAACAATTCTAGGCTGTTTTGGTTACTGTAGTCTTGTAATAAAGTTTGAAATCTGGGAGTCTGATACCTCCCACATTGTTCCTTTTGCTGAGGATTGTTTTGGCTATTCATGCTCTTTTCTGTTTCCATATAAATTTCTGTATTGTCATTCCCAGGTCTGAAAAAAAAAGATGTTGGTAATTTCATGGGCATTACACTGAATCTGTAGATCACCTTGGGTAGAATGGACATCTTGTCAATATTGCTTCTTCCAATCCATAATCATGGAATGTTTTCCATTTGTGTCATCCTTGATTTCTTTGAGCAACATTTTGTATTTCTCGTTGTAAAGATATTTCATGTCTCTGGTTAGGTGTAGGTCAAGGTATTTTATTTGTGTATGTGTGTGGCTTTTGTGAATGGGATTGTGCTCTTTATTTGGTTCCCTACCTACTTATTGCTGGTGTACAGAAATGCAACTTTCTTTTGCACATTGATTTTGTACCCCGAGACTTTACCAAAGTCATTTATCAGTGTGAGGAGATTTTTAAGACTCCTTAGGTTTTCAAGGTATAAAAACATATTGTCTGCAAAGAGGGATAGCTTAACTTCCTCTTTTTCCTATTTGGATCCCCCTGATTACCTTCTCTTGCCTGATTGCTCTGGCTAGGACATCCAGCACTGTGTTGAACAGGTGGGGTGAGAGTAGGCATCCTTATCTTGCTCCTGTTCTTAGGGGGAATGCTTCCAACTTCTGCCTATTGAGCAAAATGTTGGCTGTTGGTTTATTATAGATGGCTCTTACTGTTTTGAGAAATGTTCCTTCTATGCCTATGTGTTCAAGGGTTTTCATCAAGAAGCGTTTCTGGATTATGTCAAATACTTTGTTTGTGCCTAATGATATAATCATGAAGTTCTTGGTTTTGCATTTGTTAATGTTCTGAATTATGTTTATGGTTTTGCAAATGTTGAACGAGCCCTGCATTCCAGGAATGGAACCCACCTGGTCATGGTGGATAAACTTTGAGATGTGTTGTTGGATCTGATTTGCTAGAATCTTGAGAATTCTTGCATCTATGTTCACCAAGGAGATTGGCCTGTAATTCTCTTTCCTTTTTTGGATTTTGCCAAGCTTGGGTATCAGTATAATGTTAGCTTCATAAAATGAGTTGGGGAGAATGTTATCTTTCTCGATTGCCTGGTACACTTTCAATAAGATTGTTATCAGTTTCTACATACTTGTAGAATTCAGCTGGGAAGCCATATGGTCCAGGGTTTTTTTTTTTTGAGGTGAGATTTCTTAGAACCGAGTCAATTTCCTAGGTTGTTATTGGCCTATTTAGAGTTTCAATTTCTTCTCGCTTCAACCTTGGGAGGTTGTGTGATGCCAGAAATTTCTCCATTTACTTTCAGTTTTTTAGTTTGTTTGCATATAGGTTTCTATAGTAATGTCTGATAATCTTTTGAATTTCTTCAGGGTCAACTGTGACTTTGCCTTTTGCATTTCTGATTGTGTTTATTTGGACTTTCTCTCTTTTAAAAGTCAATCTGGGGGTTTTGTCTATCTTATTTATCCCTTCAAAGAACCAACTTTTTGTCTTGTTGATCCTTTCTATGATATTTTTGTCTTCCATATCCTGCAACTGTGATTTTACCTTGGTGATCTGGATTCTTATGCTGAAGTTAGGATTTAAATTATATTACCTTTCAGCTTCCTTAGGTGTGATGTTAGGCTGTTTACTTGTGATCTTTCTGTTTTCTGATGCTTTCAGGTAATACTATAAATTTTTCTCTTAACATTGCTTTCATAGCATCCCAGAGATTCTGATAAGATGTGTCTTTGTTTTTGTTTGTTTCCAGTAATCTTAATCCTGTCTTGATTTCTGTGTTGACCCAGAAATCATTCAGCAACATGTTGTTTAGTGTCCCTGTCTTTGTGTGTTTTTGAGTGATCATTGGTGGTGATATATAGTTTTTATTCCACTGTGATCTAAGAAGATGCCTGGTATTATATCTATATTTTGAAATTTGTTCACACTTGATTTATGTCCAAGAATGTGGAGTATGTTCCATGTGCTGATTAGTAGAATGTGTACTCTGTAGATGTTGGGTGTAGTATTCTGTAGATATCTGCTAAATCCATTTGATCTAGTGTTGAGTTAAATTTCCAGATCTCCTTTTTGGTTTTTTGCCTCAGTGATCTACCTTTAGCTGTTATTGGGGTAGTTAGGTCTCCAACTATGATTGTGTGAGAGTCAATGTCCTCTCTTAGTTACTTAGTAGTTGTTTTATAATATCTGGTGCTCCTGTGTTGAGTGCACATATGCTTATAATGAATACTTTTTTGCTGGTGGATTGAGCCTTTTTATCATTATGTACTGTCCTTCTGTGTCCTTTTTAACATTTGATGGTTTGTAGTCTGCTTTGTCTGATATCAGAATAGCTACACCTGCTTTTTTCTGTTTTCCATTTGTCCAAAATAGTTTCCCAGCCTCCAACTTTGAGCCTGTGGGTGTCCTTTAAAGTGAACTGAGTTTCCTGGAGGCAGCAGACTGTTGGAATGTGCTTCTTTATCCAATTTGCCACTCTATATCTCTTCAGTAGTGCATTTAGTCCATTTAGGTACAAATTGACTATTGAAATGTGAGATTTTATTACTGTCATAGGGTTCTTAGGGAATTGCTTTGTTTTTTTTTTTACTTTTGTATCTGTATGTGTGTATTTTCATTTTTGTGAGTGCTCTGTATGTTATGTTGACTCTGTGCTTGCCTGTACTTTTGTGATGGGTATGACCAATCTTTTTTTTTTTTTTTTCCTGTGTTCAACACCTTCTTAAGTGTCTCTTGAAGGGCTGGTCTGGAAACAGCATATTCTCTTAGGAATTGGGTGTCTGGGAAAGTTTTTAATTCTCCTTCACTGATGAAGCTTACCTTGATGGGGAAGGAAATCCTTGACTGGAATTGCTTATCTTTAGGAATGTTAAAGATTAGACTCCAGACTCTACTGGCTTGTAATGTTTCTGCAGATAAGTCTGGAGTGATTTTGATGGGTCTTCCTGGTAGGTAGTTTCACTTTTCTCTCTTGTTACCTTTAGAATTTTTTTCTTTCAAGCTTACTTTGTGGAGACAGATTACTATGTGTCTTGGGGATGGTCTTGTCATGTGATACCTTGCAGAGGTACTCTGAATATTTTGTGCTTGATTGATTACATCTCTAGCAAGATGAGGGAAGATTTCTTAGAGAACTCATGGAATGCTTGTTCCATGGTGTTCTCAGTTTTGCTTTCTGCTCAGAGATACAAATCAGGCATAGATTTGGCATCTTGACATAGTCCCCTGTCTCTTGGAGGCTTTGCTCTTTACTTTTGTGCCTTTTTTTCTATGTTTTTGAAGACTAGGTTAATTCCATATTTTGGTCTTCAGGTTCTGAGATTCTTTCTTCTGCCTGGTTGATCCTACTTTCTATGCTTGTTATTGAGTTTCTAATATCCAGGATAAAGTTCTTCATTGCCATTATTTCAGAATGAGCTTTTCTGAAATTGGCCAACCCTACTTTTACTTCCTGTATGACTTTGGTGAGTTTCACTTCAAGTTTCTCTTGGTTCTCTCTGTTCATTTTAGCCATTAAATCTCTGATTTCTGTGACTGCTATCTGGGGCAGATCATTTAGAAGGGTTTCCATTGTTTGAGCTCTGATAGCTGCTTTTTTGGGTACTGTCTTTTTAGTACTCTGATGGTTGCCTGTTTTTTCACTGCTTTTTCCTCATTTGTGACAGACCTCTCTTCTCTCTCTGTAATTCCATTGGGGTTTTTTGCTATGAAGCTAGTCACTGACCGTCTTTTCTATGGCCCTTTCTGTGGTTCAGTATTGATCACTCAGTGAGAGGGAGGGGAATTCACTTCTGCTCCATGCTCCTGTGGCAGGTTTCTCATCTGTAGCAGCCCATGCTGCTAGCACTCTGTGGAGAGTGGGCAGAAGGATGAGCACCCCTGTTTGTTGTCTGTGGTTTGCAATCCAGAAGCCTTCCCACCAAGGAAGCCTTTGGGTGTCTTTCATGTTACTTCCTCCCTGTTCAAGTCCACATTTTGCTCCTGAAAAAAGACAATCTCACTGCCATGGGAGAGGGGGGAGGGGATCCTCCCTCTAGGCACACAGGACTTGGAGATGATGCTTCCTGATCTGTCTGGAAAGATAGGCCAGGCACTAGCAATGCTCACTCTACAGGCAGGCTTTCACTGCCTGGCAACTGGCCGCAGAGCTCCACTGGTGACTCAGCATGTTTTTTGTACCCCGCCTCCACCCCAGTCTGCTTGGAGTTTGGTTGCCTGTGACTGTGCCCTGACCAGGACTCCTCCCACATGGGGCTGATGACTCACGCACAGCTGGGAGGGACTGAATGGAACCAAAGTATCTTAGGTATACCCACTCACTCTTATTCACTGGGCAGTGCTCAGTTCCTGTGCAATCCTAGTGCATGATGGGCAATGCAGTGCCCAGATTCCTACATCTGTCCTCATTTTCTGGTCTCTATGTGCTCAAAGAGACCTTTGCTGGGTGCAGGGTGTCTCCCTCTATCAGTAGCTTGGTCCCTATTCTCTGTCTGCCCACCATGGACTGGCACCAGTCTGCTGCTCCACAGTGGACATCTTGGATCCCTCTATCTGCCATGAAGATTTTATAGTCAGAAATATCACTGTCCACTTAAAGCATCCCCAGAAATGACGATGTTCAAGGCCAACAACTTTCTTCTTTTTCTTCATTCCATCACTTAACTTCTCTTGCTTCTGGAAGCCAAGACCTGTTGGTTGAAGAGACAAATGACTTTAAGTGTATATTCTCTCTGGGTCCAGATGTTGTCACTACTACTGTGCAACTATAAATAAAGCACCCTGATATTTCAAACTGTTTCATTACTTGGTGCCTCAGAGGCTTTCACAACTTGGGGCAATAAAACAAGTTTTGGGGGGTTTTTTTGAGTTGGAGTCTCACTCCGTTGCCCAGGCTGGAGTGCAGTGGTATGCTCATAGTCACTCCAGTGTTGACCTTATGGGCTCCAGCAATCCTTCCAACTCAGCCTTCAGAGTCGCCAGAACTACCAGCATGTGCTACCACACCTGGCTAATTTTTTATTTAATGTAGAGACGAAGTCTCACCAAGTTGCCCGGGCTGGTCTCAAATCCTCAGGCTCAGGCAGTATACTTGTTTCAACCTCCCAAAGTGGTAGGATTACAGGCTGAGCCAACAAGCCTGGCCTAAAACAAGATTTTAACTCTTTGCCCTCAGAGACATCTTGCGGATTATCTAATAGCAACTCGACCACACTTTTGAAAAAATATGGAAAAATTAATCACTTCATATTAAATAGTCTAGTGTTGAAACCAATTGTTTTATTGTAATGATGTTTGGCTTATAATGGAATTTTGGACCTTGAATAACTTATTTATGGCAAAAAAATCAAAATTTTATATCTATATTTTTGTAACGTGTGAAACAGTCACTGACATCCATTGCAGGTTCATTGATACATGATATGCAATAGTCATTTGTTTGATGTCTTCTGCCTGGCGTTTTTCTATAACAGCAGACAATGCAGTCTCATCTTCTTCCTCCCACATTTGTAATATGAAATTTATTTTCCAAACTGCTGTTCAAAGGCAATGTGAAAGGATGAAATGATTCTAAATTATATTGCAAATATGAGTGGTGTGGATCATGTAGATTAATATGCTTCTACATATCATTTTTTTTCCTGAAAATCTTTAAAATGGTGGAGGAAGGGCTGGGCATGGTGGCTCATGCCTAGAATCCCAGCACTTTGGGAGGCCAAGGTGAGAGGATTGCCTGAGCCCACAGGTTTGAGACCAGCCTGGCCAACTTGGTGAGGCCTCATCTCTACAATAAATTAAAAAATTAGCCAGGCATGGTGGTGCGTGCCTGTAATTCCAGCTGCTTGCAAGGCTGAGGCAGAAGGATCACCTGAGCCCAGCAGGTCAAGGCTGGGGTGGACATGCGCAGTGTGCCAATGCGCTCCAGCCTGGGCAACAGAGTGAGACTTTGACTCAAAAAAAAAAATTTTAAAAATAAATCAATAAATAAAATAGTGGAGGAAATTATTCTTTTGGGACTCGAAATATGTGTTATTAACACCTATATATTGTACCGAGCATTAAAAAAAAAACAAAACCTATGCCCCATTTGAAATTTGTCAAGCTTCTGATCAATCAGTTGAGAAGTGGTTTTCGGGAATCATTTCATCTTTGACAGCTCTTCTGCTAGTATAATACTGTTAGGGTATGGATAGGGTGAGGGTGGATG
>CAUYQG010107841.1:0-12098 GCA_963574415.1 Tarsius wallacei
CTGGGCACAGGTGCCCCCCCCCCCCCAGGCACAGGACTCAGACATTGGGAAGGGATGGGGTGGGGTGGGGTGGGCTGGGCCGCTGGGCCGCTGGGCCGCTGGGCGGGACCAGGAAAAGAGTGCAAGGGAGGGGCTGAAGCCAGCCACTAAGGCAACATGCTGGGGTGTAGGGGCCCCATCCCCGAGAGCAACAGCTAAGCGTTCGCATCACCACCTCGTCCCACCTGCCTGGGTCCTCTCACCATCTGCAGATGAAGGAAGGAATCTGACCTTGTCCCTTGTGGTTAGTTTCCCTACACGGGTGTTACTTATTTCATTTTAAAGTTGTCTTTGGCTGGGAGTGGTGGCTCACACTGGTAATCCCAGCACTTTGGGAGGCCGAGGCAGAAGGATCGCTTGAGTCCAGGAGTTCGAGAACAGCCTGGACAATGTAGTGAAACGCCGGCTCGACCAAAAATGAAAAATTAGCTGGGTGTGGTGGCACCTGCTTGTAGTCCCAGCGACTCAGGAGGCTGAGGTGGGGGGATTGCTTGAGCCTGGGAGATTGAGGTTGTGGTAAGCTGTGATCACATCCCGGCGCTCCAGTCTCGGCAACAGAGCAAGACCCTGTCTCTAATAATAAAATTATTACTTTATTTTCTTCTGCAAACAAAAGTGAGGGTCCACGTTGCCTTCGTGTGAAGAGCTCTGGAAGCCGCACATCCTTACTGGGGAACACGTGTGGTGGCCACGCCTAATCTGAACCAATACGAGGCTGTTTTTATTCCTCATTGGTTCCTCTTCAGGGGAATGTTTACACCTTTCACTGCAGAAATATTAATGTGTTTGCTTACAGGGCGCTGCCCAGACCTCGCTGGGAGTGTCAGATAAGACGCACCCCACCCCCCACGCCTTTCTGAGCGCCACTCGAATTTGAAATGTGAAGCTCATCTTCCCAAAGGTCTCAGATAAGGGACCGTAGACCCCAGCCAGTTGGTTGTAATCAAGTTGAATGATACCACGTTGAAAACAAAAGCCTGGCCGGGCACAGTGGCTCAAGGCTGTAATCTCAGCACTTTGGGAGACTGAGGCGAGCAGATTGCCTGAGTCCAGGGGTTCGAGACCAGCCTGGGCAACTAGGTGACATGAGACCAGCCTCATCTCTACAATAAATTAAAAAATTAGCTGGGTGTGGTGGCGCATGCCTGAGTTTCCAGTTACTTGAAAGACTGAGGTGGAATGATCGCTGGAGCCCAGCAGGTCGAGCGAGGCTGCAGTGGCCATGAGCGTGTCACTGCCCTCCAGCCTGGGTGACAGAGTGAGACTCCGACTCAAAAAATAAAAGAAAAAAGAAAAGCGAAAGCCTTCAGGAGAGAACTCTCTCCCTTCAACAAAAAGCGGGCACAGTGTAGAGAAAAGTTCACAGAGAAAAAGCAATAAACCATGAAGCCAAGGAAGGACTCAACTATACTTGTGATTGAGGATGTAGACTGATTAAAAAGTGGGAGATTAGCCTGTTGCTGAAGAGGTGGTGGGAAGGTACCCCATTCACACGGACCACGGGGACAAGGCCAAACAACTTTTTTGGAAGACAATCTGACAATACTCATCCACATTTTATTTTTATTTTTTGTAGATATGGGGTCTTGCTGTGTTGCCCAGGCTGGTCTCGAACTCCTGACCTCAAGTTAACCTCCCACCTCAGCCTCCCGAGTAGCTGGGACCACAGGTGCGTGCCACGGCACCCAGATGGAGCCACCCACATTTTAAAAACGGATATCCGTTGGCCCAGTGATTTCACTTCTGCGAATTTTTCTTGCAGCCAGCTGTATTCACCTGGTGCAAAGATGCACGTTCAAGGATATTCACTGTACTGCAGTTTATCATAGCAAAAAACCGGAACCACGCTATATGCAAAGTGATTCTGACAGAGGATTGGCTAAATACACCTGGGGCATGTCAGAGTGGAATATTACGAGGCAGTTAAAAAGAATGACACTGACCCACACGGAGGACTTGCTGAGGGGCCCATGACACGGCGTCGCCTGCACAGAGCAGGCCTTGTAGCTCTGTGGGCCAGCTCTCACCTTCCAAGAGCACCTATATGCACATTACGTGTTTATGTGTCAAAGAAAAAAACCAGGAAGAACGTGCTCAGAGCCGTGGTTATGCTTCTGTGAGATGTGTGGGGACCGGGGTATTTCTCTACATGTCACACATTTTTGTAACGTTCAAAAGTGTTCGCCGTGATTCCAGATCATTTTGTAATTAAAATAAATTATCTGCAGTGGGGAAAGGGAAGCAAAATTCCCCATGGTTCTACCCTCTTATCCAGAGATGGGTTCTGTTAAAATGTGGTGTTCTTCTGGAATGTTCTCTGAGAGTATGTCGAGGTCCCAGGCACACGCAGGCACGTTTCTTTTCCAGCCACAAAGATGGGTTCCTGCCGTCCACATGCCCTGCTGCGGTGTCTGGGCCTCTCCCCAGGCTGTGCCCCAGCTCTGACAGCCACTGTCCCACGTCCTCATCCGTTTCGCCAGCCACTTGCGGACGGGCATCCGGGCTGGCTCCAACCTTGGAGGCCTGTGCTTGAAAAATTGTTGCCAACCCAACCAGACGTGTTAAGGAATAAGTAATCCGTGGCCTGTTTTTGAATTCATCAAGGCGTCCAAACTGCAGACCAGGGCTCCGATTAGCGGGAGGCTCTGAGACGAGAGGATCCCGCCAAGAGTGGAGAAGCTGGGCGTCTGAAGGAGCTCGGGGGACGGATGGAAGGCAGATGTGTGGGCTTCCTTTGTGTGTTGCGTTCTTGCTTTTTAAAGCCCAGACCCCAAACAGAGAGGGGAGAGGTAACAAGGGTATCGGGAGCAGAAGTTCTGGCGGAAGGGTATTTGAGGCAAGGGAACAGCACTGACAGAGGCAGAGAAATTGGATTTGGGCCTCTGTCTCCCCTTCTGTATAACAGGGATCATCTTTCCCGCCTCTTCCGAGAGTTATTCTGAGGACTCACAGAGTGGCATATAGCAGGGCCTCAATAAATTCCGTAGATGCCAAACAAAACCAACAACTAAGTACAAGGCGGGCTTCAAGCTCGTAGTGTTTCCACAGATCCAAGATGGGCCACGCGCTGGTGGCAGGGGATGGGGTGTGGGGGGAGGAAGTGAGCGAGACCCTGACCCGCCCTCCAAGCCAAGTGCCGAGTGAGGAAAGTGCGGTGCTCCAGAGAGGGAATTAGACACTGGACAGGCAAAATCAACTGGGCGGGGCAGGGTGGGGGTGACCGGGGGCTGGGGGGGGAGGAACAGGGAGTGGCCTTCTCATTTTGGGTGTTTTGAGCCGGGGTCTCACTCTGGCGCCCAGGCTGGAGCGCAGTGACACAATCACGGCTCACAACAGCCTCGACCTCCTGGGCTCAGACGATCCTCAGCCTCCTGAGTAGCTGGGACTACAGATGTGCACCAGCACACCCAGCTAATTTTTTGGTTTATTGTCGAGACGGGGTCTCGTCCTGTTGTTCAGGCCGGTCTCGAACCCCTGGGCTCAGACAATCCTCTCGTCTCGGCCTCCCAAAGTGCTGGAATTACAGGTGTGAGCCACCGCATGACCAGGAGTGACTTCTAATGAGCATGGGGTCACCCGGGGGTGATGAAAATGTTTTGGAGCTCGATAGAGGGGTGGTGGCACCACAGGGCGAATGCCCGTGCCAAGCGCCGATGAACTGTACACTTAAAATGGTTCATTTGATGGTATGTGAATTTCCCCTCAATGAAAACAAAACCGGGAGGCACCAGAGAGTAAAGGCAGCCTCCCCGCCCCCACCCTCCCACTGGCCATGACAAGAGGGGCGTGGGACACTTGGTGCCTCAGTTTCCTCATCTGTCCACTGTGGATAAGAAATTCCATCTCATAGAGGTGTCAGAAGAATTAAATTAGGTAATGGTTCAATCAGGTAATTAAATCAGGTAAAGCTCACAGCAGAACCTGACCCATAGCAAGCAATCTGTGATGGTTGTGATTATTATACTGACAAGCAGGGACACAGGGGTTCAAGGCAAAGGGATGGCAGAGGCAAAGGCAGAGACACAGGCAGGGATGACTGGGCCATGAGTCGCAGGCGTGAGTCACTGCTTCAGACCCAGAGAGGAGTACGCGGGAAAAGCAGGGGGCTCTGGTCTCACCTGACCACAGCATGATAGCCAGGAAATATGTCGTTTCCATGTTACATTTCTCATCAGACCAGGGAAACAGACGTTCTGCCAGGAACGTGAATGCGTGTGATGTTTGTAAAGGGTTGTAACAAGGACAAGATTTCAGGTCAGTTGCGAATGTCTCATTGTTCAGAATAACCCTTGGCGAGGGACATGAATGACCTCTCTTCTGTCTTTAGAGAAAACCAATCATACGTTGTTGTGTACAATAAGCTGAGACTTTTTTTTAAACCACACACTGATGGATATTCTGTTGTTAAAAAAAAAAAAAAACACTGAGCCTGTGGCTTCTGCAGGGTCCCCAGGAGGGTACAGCAAACATGCAGCTAGCCCCAACAGGTGTTCTGAAAGCCGATGAGATTGGCAGCCACTGGATGGGATTCAGGAATGGTGTGCTCCAGGAGCTCTTTGCAAGTATCCTCTAGAACAGTGACCCCCCCCAACATTTCTGGCATCAGGGAGTAGTTTTGTGGAAGACAGCTTTTCCATGGACCAGGGGGATGATTCAGCTGCACCACATTTATTATGCACTTTATTTCTGTTATTATTACGTTGTACTATATAATGAAATAATTATTATGAAATTATTTTGATATGAGTCTGCAAGCAATTGATGTATGATGGTCTCTGCGCAGTCCAACCTCACTGCTCATGTTCGCCTGTATTTGCAGCCGCTCCCTGGTGCCAGCATCTCTGCCTCAGCTCCTTCTCAGATCATCAGGCGTTAGAGTCTCATAAGGAGCGTGCAACCTAGATCCCTCGCATGAGCAGTTCACAGTGAGGTTCACACTCCTCTGAGACTCTAATGCCCTGCTGAACTGACAGCAGATGGAGCTCAGGCGGTGATGCAAGCGATGGCGGTAATGCAAGCAGCCATAAATACAGATGAAGCTTCACTCACTCACCCACCACGCACCTCCTGCTGCACGGCCGGCCCCTAGCAGGCCACAGACCAGACCAGTATTGGTCTGTGGCTCGGGGGCTGGAGACCCCCTGCTCTGGAACACAAGACTAGCGGGTCGATCACATGTTCTGTGAGCAAAGCGCTCCTCGGTCAATTAAGTACGGGCAACGGGGGGAGCAACAAGGTTCCACAGGCTCATCTCATGCAGAAATTTAAGATCCTAAGTCTCATTTGACTTTCCCATAAAGAGATAGAGGACTCAGTGTTTCCCCAAATTGATTTGCACAGGGAACCCTTCTTCCGCCAGAACGATCTAAAGAACTGGGGCTCCAGGGATTTCACTTTGGGAATCACTGCGTCACAACTTCCTTTTCAAGTTCATCTTCCTACAATTGAGGGTGCAGCCTGACTATCTTGACTGGACTCAAAAGTGTCCATCAAAACACTGAATGAGCCGGGCTTGGTGGCTCAGCCTGTAATCCCGTGCCTTGGGAGGCTGAGGTGAGTGGATTGCCTGAGCCTGCGGGTTTGAGAACCGCCTGGGCAGGTGAAACCTCATCTCTACAATAAATCAAAAAAATTAGCCGGGTGTGGTAGCACATGCCTGTAGTCCGGCTACTCGGAAGGCTGAGGCGGAAGGATCGCCGGAGCCCAGAGGTCGAGGCTGCGGTGGCCGGGAGCGGCCACTGCACTCCAGTCTGGGCGACGGAGTGAGACGCCAACTCAAAAAACAAAACAAAACAAAACACTGAATGAATTCTTCAGAGACTTACGAGTTGCTGCTGGGGAGGCAGCCTCGAAAAGACAAAAGTCCCTGTCCCCAAGGAGAACTCAATCTAAAAGCCATACCGGTGATAATAATAACAGCAGGGCCCATTGAATCTGTGAAGCCATAAGAGGGAGAGGCTGGGTGTGGTGGAGTTGAACCAGCCCCCAGTCGCAGCCCCTGAGATGCATTTTCCCGGCCTCCCACTCAAACACCTCAGGAAAAAGAAAGAACTGGGAGCTCCCAGTGTGGACACCCGAGACTGAGGGGAATTTCCATAAACACCAGGCACGGGGTGCCGAGTAGATGCGAGTCGGGAGCCCGTTCAGGGTTTATCTCCCGAGATAGCACTTCCCTCCGGGCCACAGGGAGGTAGGAGCCTTCTCTCCACTCTGAGCCCCCGAGCCTGTGCCAGTCAGACAGATGGGGTCTCGGGGGGACGTGTTCTCTGCTGCATATAGGGGTGGGAAGGGTGTGGGATTTTGTGGGCAAAGTGCCCCTTTTCTCATGGGCTCGTGGTTCTATCATTCAGAGAGGTCAAGGGAGCCGGAACAGAGGGAAGCGTGGAGATGGGGAGGCTGGGGAGATGCGAGGCTGATGCCTGCTGGGAGCTGTCATGTGACATACGTCTTGCAGTTCTCGATGCCTGGCACCCTGTGGGCAGAGAGGTGGGCGGGGATCCCTCCTCGGTCCCACACGGTGTCGTATGTGAATGCCGGCGAGCGCTGGCTCCAGCTACACACAACCAACCCACCCTCCCTCCAGCTGAGATTCCTAGGGGAGGTGTGTGTTGCGAGGGTCAGCCAGTACCTTAGGGACAATCAGAGGCCTCACACACAAGGCAAACACAAGGCCTGGATAATAACCAGCTAACGAAGAGATGAATAGCAAAAGCCAACCAGTGAAAAGGTCACTACACAATGAAGGGAAAATGTCTTTCTAAAAAGAAGAACCTACCTCTGGAAACAATATACTCTATGTCCCAGAAGAAAAAAACGAAAATGTGTTTTGTGTACACCATAGAGTCTTTAAAAAGGCATACTTTCCAGGAAACAGGAATGGACATTTCTAAGAGCAGCCTTGACAGAGATTAAAAAACAAAGGGAAAACTAAAAACGCAGTGGCAGAATCTCCATCTCCAGTGGAGGCAGCTGAAGGGCAGAACTGACCTTGTAGAAGAAAAAATCAGTAACGTGGAAAAGACAGGCTTGGGACGTTCACGTAGAACAGAGAAGGACAAGATGTGGGCAGAACAGCCACTTCTGAGGGGCGTGATCAGTTTAAGCAAATTGAGTGTTCAAAAGGGAAAAAATAAAAACGAAAATAAAACAGCAAGCATGGGCAAACATTCCGGGAAGGCTCCGGGGCAGGAAAAAAACCGTCCAGGATACAGACAGAACTTACCACAATTCAGGCAAAGCTTCACGAGAAGAAGCACATGTTTTTGGGTTACATTTCTCTTTGTAGCAAACCCCATTCATGTATGATTATCCCTCGTGGTTCTGTGGGTGCTGTGGGTTCAGCAGGTGACCTTCCTCAGGGTCTCTCGTGGCTGCAGTCAGTGGGTGGCGGGGGACTAGACCATGTGAAAGCGTCTTCCCTGGCGTGTCTGAGACCGGCCTAGGAGGGCTGGAGCGGCCGCAGGCTGGCGGGTGCCTCCGTCTCTTCTCAGGATGGTCCACGAGGCTAGCTTGGGCTTCCCCGCAGCACGGCAGCCCAGCCAAGGTTCCTGTACGCTCACACGGAGGCTGGCTTCCTCCAGAACGTTCTAAGAAGCCTCAAGTGAGTGAGCGTCAAGGCTGCTAAGGACCCAGCCTCGGGCGGCACACAGTCCCTTCTGTCACTGTGTCGGTCAAAGCGAGGGAGTGGAACAAAAGATTCCGCATCTCAACCACGCAGAGGCTCACGTGCGCAGGGAGGCAGGGAGAGAGGTGGCCACATGGACACTAGCTTCCAGGCACGTCGCCAGGCTCTTGAAAATACTCACACTTCAAGGATCGGGGCTGCAAAACACAGGTTACCCGAGAAAGAGAAAAACCAGATTTCTCACGTGCAGCCCTAAATATTAGAGCAACAGCCTCGGAATTACAGAGGCAGGATGTGTGACTCGGCTGTTTTCTACCCGGCCAAGTTATTACTCGTGTGTGAGAGCGTCAAGGAGTCATTCTCGGGTGGTCCAGGACTCAGAACGCAACGCTCACCGGGGTCACCTGAAGGAATGTTCCAGTTGGCCACGAGGTGAGGCCAGATCCAAGGAAGCCTGGGCTGGGTGTCAGTGAGCTGAGTGCGCTGTTTCACGGCGGTCGGTCCAGGCGTGACAAGCTGCCCAACACGTGGGATGACCAGATGGGGAATCACGGAGCTGTGGAAGCTGGAACGTATGCTCCCATGTGTCCCGAGACACCGTGTGCACGGTCAGGACCCAGGTGCACATCTCTACACGCACAGAGACGACCCCTCATCTTTCAACAGAGTGGAGTCACCTGGCCCGGGTCTCATAGCAGTCTGGGTCAGGGCAGCTTCTTCCTTCTAGAAGCTTCCTGAGGGGAAGCCAACCCGGTCAGGAGACAGCAGAACTCTGTGCTTCTGAGGGGTGAAGTCGGGGGCAGCCACGGGCTGAAGCTCATGGCCCTGTGCCCTGGTCTGTAGCCTGTCACCCCAGAGAGCCAACCAGCCCTCTTATCCTCCCTCCCTCCCTCCTTCTTTCCTTCCTTTCTTTCTTCTGTCACCCAGACTTGAGTGCAGTGGCACAATCGTAGTTCGCCACAGCCTCCACCTGCTGGGCTCAGGCAATCCTCCCACCTCAGCCTCCTGAGCAGCTAGGACTACAGGCACGCGCCACCACAACTGACTTTTTCTTTTTGTAGAGATGGCCGTCTCGCTATGTTACCCAGGCTGTTCTTGAACTCTTGGCCTCAAGCAATCCTCCCTCCTCAGCCTCTCAAAATGCTGGGATGACAGGCATGAGCCACTGCACCCGGCCACTGAGCAGTCCTCTCTGCCTCACTCCTTCCTCGTGTCTGTTCCTCCATTTTCTCCCCCTTCCCACCTGCCTTCCCTCCTCCCTTCTATTTCTCTCTCTCAAGCTCCTAGCAAGCACCTACTGTGCTTGTCTCAGGGACAGGCTCTGAGTGTGACACGCCACACCCGTCTGGCCATTGGCTCCTCTGTCTCCCCTCACCACACCGGCTTCTGTAGAAACAGGTCTTGGGAGGCTGAGGTGAGTGGATTGCCTGAGTCTGCGGGTTCGAGACCCGCCTGGACAACTTGGCGAGACCTCATCTCGACAATACATCAAAAATTAGCTGGGCGTGGTAGCGCGAGCCTGTAGTTTCAGCCACTTGGAAAACTGAGGCAGAAGGATCGCCGGAGCCCAGCAGGTCGAGGCTGCGGTGGCCGGGAGCGGCCACTGCACTCCAGTCTGGGCGACGGAGTGAGACGCCAACTCAAAAAATAAATAAATAAAAATAAATAAATAAATAAATAAATAAAAAGTAAATAAATAAATAATAAAATAAAAATTATGTATTCAATTCATTATGTTAATTTTAAACTGAAAGATTTGAGAGTTTCATTTAAGTCTTTGTCTCTTTAAAGACAGGCATATAAGCCGGGCTCAGTGGCTCAGCCTGTAATCCCGCGCCTTGGGAGGCTGAGGTGAGTGGATTGCGTGAGCCCGCGGGTTCGAGACCCGCCTGGGCAGGCGGGACCTCATCTCTACAGTAAATCAAAAATTAGCCAGGCGTGGTAGCGCGTGCCTGTAGTTCCAGCTACTCGGAAGACTGAGGCGGAAGGATCGCCGGAGCCCAGCAGGCCGGACACAATCCCACGGAATGAGACAGAAGACGAGCCTGATCCTTGAACTCTGGGCCTCCCCAGAGTTACATTTAAGGAAGAGCCTGCAAGGTGAGTTTGATGGGCTTGGAGCAAGTCCCCGAGCTCAGGCATGCCGGGCTTGGGGTCACTCCTGGGGGCGGGGGGTAGTCGCGTGGCAAAGACCTGTTCCTGTGCTCCAGAGCTCGCCCAGAGCCTGGTGACGGCCAAGCCCCATGAGTCAGGAGCTCCAGTAAGGAAGCGCCTTGCTGGGGACCTGGGTGGTGGGTCACACCTTAGCCCCAAGCCGCAAGCCTCTCCTTCCCTCCCCCCTCTGCTCCTGCCACTCACTCAGGCCTGGAACCTCCTTGGGAAAAGTCTTTCTGTGCTGCTGGCCCGGGATGAAACGAACCCAGACTTCTGATTCCTTCTGTCACTCCCCATCATGCTGTAGGGGAAGGCGTCCCGTCCCAGGCCTGCTTGGGCCCTCCGTATTCTTCTTGGAAAATCGCCATTTTATTTATGTTTTTATTTTATCTGAGTCAGGGTCTTACTCTGTCCCTCAGGCTGGAGTGTGGCAGCATGATCCTGGCTCATAGCAGCCCTGACCCTGGGCTCGGGCGATCCTCTGGCCTCAGCCTCTCGAGTATCTGGGACTGTAGGCGTGTGCCATCACACTCAGCTAATTTTTTGGTGTTTTCTTCTGGACAGGGACTTGCTATGTTGCCCAGGCTGGTCTTGAACTCCAAGGCTCAAGCCATTCTCCCGCCTCGGCCTCCCAAAGTGCTGGGATGACGGGTGTGAGCCACTGAGCCGGGTGAAAATCATCATTTTAATAATAATAACTATGTTTCTTTTAAATTTGTGCAAATTATCATAGGCTCTGTGCTGTAATCAAAACTACGTGAGACAGACATTATGTTGCGTGAAGGAAGCCAGACATGGGATGAATTCATTTATGGGACTAGTAAGAGCACGCAGTGAATCGAGATCAAAATCGTGACTGCCGGTTGTGAGGCCAGGCGGTGCTGATGGGCAAGGGATGTCAGGGAACCTTCTGGAATGCTGGGCGTACTCTGTGTCTTGAGCTGAGTGGTGGTTACACGGATGCAGGCATTTGTCCACATTCGCCGAACTGAACACTTCAGGATAGGAGCTCACTACATGTGTGAGACCTTCATTGAAAAAACACGTGCTAGCTGGTGTCTTTCCCGCACAGTCAGTGCTGAAAGTGCTCTGTTTGTCGCTGTCCTTTGTGCCGCTGGCTTTGCTCTATGGGCAGAAAAATGCTATTTTGTTTCTGTCACCCAACTTTTAAGGAGAACTGTTAAGCCACTTGGATATATTTCTCTCCCATCATGACACTGCTCCTTGTTAGAATCCAGTGTCTGGAAGGGAGGCCAAGGATCACACCCGAGGGTCAGCAGCAGGGTTTCCAGGGGAGTCCAGAGGGGAGGGTGGGGATCTCCAAGGATGAGGGCAAGAACCTCAAGAGCGAGCTGAGCACGAGGAGTCCAACAGGAGCAGAGGAAGGACGAGCTGGGGTTCCACAAGGCTCAGGTTCGATTGCAGAGGGTGTGGAGGCCAAACCACCATTTGTTTGCGCAGACGGTGGAAGCCACTGGAGTTTCTCGAGCAGAAAAGAAGCATGATCCAGCCCGTGCTTCCCAGAGAGAAATATGGTGGTGTGTCCCAATTGAGGCAACACCTGAGGCTGGGAAACCGGGTAAGAGGAAACTGCACCAGTCCAAGCAAGCAGTAATAAGCTTTGAGCTAAAGAACCAGAGAGGAGGTCACAGATGCTGTAATAATGTGACTGATGGGTATAGGGAGGAAAGAAGAGAGGTGAGTTCATGAACAAGAGGAAGCAAAGGCCTGGCAGGTGGGTGCTTGGGCTCTGGTCTGATGCTGCCTGGCCTTGAATCCCAGCTTCCTCCCATACTCATTGCTGCTTTTACGTGATAACCTTTGTATCATTTATTCAAAGACTAGATGACAGAAGCTTTACGAAATTCACAAAGCTCATCTTCTTGATAATAAGAACAGCTGTCGCATAGGATTAAATAAGGCGCAATGCATACAGCACTATCATGGTGTCTGGGACATGGCTGGTCCTCAGTGAATGGGATTTACATACTTTTTTTTTTTTGAGTTGGAGTCTCATTCTGTCGCCCAGACTGGAGTGCAGTGGCCGCTCCTGGCCACCACAGCCTCGACCTGTTGGGCTCCGCGATCCTTCCGCCTCATCCTTCCAAGTAGCTGGAACTACAGGCCCGCGCTACCATGCCTGGCAATTTTTTTTATTATTTTGATTTATTGTAGAGATGATGTCTCGCCAAGTTGCCCAGGCGGGTCTCGAACCCGTGGGCTCAGGCAATCCACTCACCTCAGCCTCCCAAGGCGCGGGATTACAGGCTGAGCCACCGAG
>CAUYQG010107849.1:0-25464 GCA_963574415.1 Tarsius wallacei
GATTTATCACAGAAACAAAGATCTGAGTACCACATGTACTCAAGTGGGCCTTGAACATTTATCATAATACCATAAGAAAAGGATTGGCAGTAGTGGGACACTTCCAGGATGGGGGGCACATAACATCAATAACGGTACCCACACTTTGCCTGTATGATGACCACATATGTACCTAACTCTCATTTGTACCCCACATTTTAAAAATAAAAATAAAATAAAATAATTTTGAAAAAAACCTCACTTGCCAGTATGTTAAGCATTGAAGAATGTTTGGTTTCATTGTTATTATATATATATATATATATATATAGTAAACACCAACCATCATAAACCCATTAACTCTAAGAGGTAAATTGTTTGAGCACCTACTCAGCACTATCTGGAATGTTTTCAGAGTATGGATGATCAGGCCTCACTCCAGATTAATTGAATCTAATCCCCTGAAGGTGAAACCCAGGAATCCACATTTTTCAATTTCCTCCAGAAATTCTTATGCACAAAAAGAAGAAAGGAAGGAAAGAAGAAAGAAAAGAAAAAGATAGGAAGAAAGTCATTGACACATTAGATGTTGCGCAACACATTTTAATATTATTTACTTGAAGCCATCGGGCAGAACAAGGACTGGTGGTTTAGAAGTGATTCTAGTCCTGGAAAACTAAAAGGAAATGTCCCAACTGGCGAGCTACCTCATGAAGTGTCAATGGTATATGCAAATTCTCAGGAAGGCTTTAAGATGTTGGGGTCAATAATCCCTACTGATTTTGTAAAACCATTAAGGGACAAAACACTACCTGACTGCCATGGACATCATTTCAAAATAGCTTGAAGGACTCTCCTCTGTCTCACAGTGCTGCCAACACCCAGCCCTACTCCAGTTATTTTGAACATGAGATTTCACAGGTAACATCAGTCTTGATAATATGCCTGTACTTGCTTGAGTTAGATTTCGGAACCTTGAACTACAGTCATATGTAAGCAGTCACCATTGCAAATGATCACCTCCAGCAAATAATTAGACGAAAAAGAAAAGTGCAAATGACTAACGATGGACTAAAGAAAAAGTTCAGAGAAGATGGATAAACAAGACTACCTAAACTTTTGCCTTTCAGCTTGCCATTCCTCATTCAACCTCTGTCATCAGTATTGTTAATGAGCCATTATGTGACTGTAAATTGACCATTTCTATTTAGACTTGCTCAGACTAGAACTTCTTCTACTCCTTCTCACGGCTGGTGCCTTAGCTAGAATAAATCTCAATGTTTCCTCTGCCCCCATCCACTCTTTCCCATGTTTCATTTTCTTCAAGCATATAGTAAATCGTACTTTCCAAAGATGGACACATAAAGGTTTTCCATCCACCTGCTCTTCTGCACTGTGACTCTGCCACACTCTCAGTAAGAGGTAGAGTCTATGTCTCAATTCCTCTTGAATTTAGGCGGGCACCGAGACTAATTGCATGAAAATGACACTTCACCGCTGCCAGGAACTTCCTTAGCTATTCTGATAACTTTTCCCTTATGACTTTTGGAAGCTAGAAACTGTGCAAAAAGAATAACCATTCTGAGACAACTGTTTTGTGAGAAATCCAAGCCACCTGGAGAGTCCCTGAAGGATGAGGCCACAACAGCAAATGGACTAGACCTCAGAGACACTGGATATGTGAATGCGATAGCCATCTTGGTGGTAGCTCCTCCCTGCCTACTGTTTCAGGAGATGCTGTGGATTGGAGACCACTGAGCCAAACTCTCCTCACATTTCTGACTCAAAAAATCAAGAACAAGACAAAATGTTCATTTTAAGGCACTAAGTTTTGGAATGGCTTATTATACAGCAATAGACAGCTAAAACAAAACACTTAGTGGTGCTTTAAAGTATCTAACTTGTGGATTATTTGTTTACTTATTGACTGTCTGAACATAAGCTTCATCAGCCTGTTCATCACAAGCCTGTTCTGTCTCATTCACCACTTTGTGTGCAGCGCCTGGAGTAAAGTAGGTATTCAATAAATATTTGTTAAATTATTATTCAATGCATTTTCTCACTGAAGACTCTGAGGCAACCAGTTATGTACTCTGGTTGATATCAGTACATTACGATGCTGTACACTATGCCAGTCCTTCTTTCATTTTTATTGGAGGCATTCATCTTTCTGAGGAAATATGCATCACACAAAGTCCAGAAAAATGTATGGACAAATGTAGCATCATCACACTGATTAACCGCAATTTTCAAAAGCAGACCAAGAAAAAAATTTCATCTTAGACCACTAGTATTTTACTTGCAGTATAATTCCTGAGCTCCCACCAGGGTTGCAATATGAAGAAACCATTATTTCCTGTCTGGTCACAACGACTGGTGTGGGGCCACACAAAAGGAGAGAACTTAATGTATTATCCAGAGAGGGAGTATGGCTTTCAAGGATAAGCAAGGAGCTATATCAGAAATACAAGTAAGAGCTTGGATTCACAGTTTTATATGTTTCCATGGTCCTCAAAATTCCTCAATAATTGATGATTTGATGATCTCAGCATATTATTTTCTCCACTGACTGATAGCAAAGTCTATTCATTGCCTTATATACAATAAAAATCCTTGAGAATTCAAGTAGTTTTGTATTTGCCAGCACATTAATTGTTAAAAAGGCATCCTAAATTTTTATAAACTTGCAATAGGACCCTTTCCTAGAAAGCATATTTATGCACCAAATATATGTTTTTGGAAACAATTTCTCTGTTTCTATAAGTATCTTAATAGGAATAGATATATGCTTGTCCACTTATTTTGTTTGTCTAAAAAATAACTTAGAACATTAAATAGCAAGAGTATCATCACTTTACCAAACAAGCAAAGTCTATTTCCTCCCAAATGTCTGAAGTTCATTTTCCCCAGTACAAGGTGGCAAGCAATTACAGAACTGGAGATACCGTTCCATGCTCTGCAGAGATGTCGTGTGTAGATGAATGTGCATGTCTCGTATAGAGCCATTAGCCCTAGAAAAAAGATTGATAATAGCAATGAGAGTGTTAGCAAGCCTTTGTTTGCCGTTTTATATGAGGTTTTCTTCGCGTTTTTCCTTTTCCTTACAGAGCACTGTAAACACATTTGGCATTTGATGATTTTTGTCAAGGACTTTTCATAATTTCTTTATATAGGTGCTATTCATCTATTCCCATAATTCTCTATAAAACTGCAACATTCTAAGATTTGGTCTATAAAGTTGTACAGGATGCCTGCAAAAGGAAATTCACATTGTTATCATGTTAAAATGTCCTGCCCTAATATTTTATGTGTATTCATGAATTTATTTAGCTCAGTGTCTCAGTTTTAAAACACGCCACTCTCAATTCAGGGTAAAAACTGTTATATGTGTTAAATAAATCAAATTTTACCCTTTGCCAATATCAGCATACCAACCCCCACTACACCCACCATCACTAATACCAGCAGCCTAAAGTTTCCAAATGGGACATGCAGATAGAGAGAGTCTTGTGATTGATACCTACATACAATGAAACTAGTAAAGAGTAAAATATCTGAGCTGCTTCTAATTGCAGAAAAATGGCTGTGTAGTCAGCAAGAGAGTATGATATTCACCGTGATTACAATTTTAAAAAGTATACTCATGAGTTGTATAACATTTCACCAATGATGGACCACATATAACAGTGGTCCCATATATAAACATATATGAGAATGGAACAGATATAGAAATCTGATATATAGTACTTGATATTGGCATTGAAGTCCAAGTAGGGGAAATGATTGATATTCAGTAATCATGTTGGGACATTTGGTTTTTCATATAAAAATATATGCATCATTCGTTTAGGTTTGTATAAGTATACTTTATTATGATCATACAACCACAAAATTGTCTAACAACACATTTCTCACTACATATTCCTGTTGTTAAAAAATGCAAGAGTATACTCCTTTTTCCCCCTTAAAGTAATACCATGAAAGAATGGTTATTGTATTAATCAGCTTGGACTGCCATAACAAAACACCATACACTGGATGACTTAAAAAACAAGAATTTATTTCTCACAGTTCTGCAGGCTGGGAAGTCCAAGATCAAAGTGCTGTCTAATTCAGTTCCCGGTGACAGCTCTCTTCTTGTCTTTCAGACAGTCACTTTCTAATTGTGTCCTCACATGGCAGAAAGGGATAAAGCAAGCTCTCTGGTGTCCTTTTTTATGAGCACTATCTCGTCATGAGAGCCCAACCACTTGACCTCATGCAACCTAATTACCTTTCAAAGACCT
Source organism: Tarsius wallacei (assembly GCA_963574415.1). Taxonomy (NCBI): domain Eukaryota; kingdom Metazoa; phylum Chordata; class Mammalia; order Primates; family Tarsiidae; genus Tarsius; species Tarsius wallacei. The sequence goes on from CAUYQG010107849.1 coordinate 4,266, forward strand.
ATCTTCAAAAACCATCACATTGGGGGTTAGGACTTCAACATATGAACTGGGTGGCAGAGAGACAATAATTCAGTCCATGGCAGTTATTAAGACCATGATTAAAATACAGGAACAAAACAAGACTAAGAGACCATTAGAGACATTGGTCAATGGTGGTTTAATTTTTCATAATAGCTCCTGTACCCAAGTATACAAGATCTGGCCACAGACTTACTCCCCTTGAAAGCAGAATCTGATAGCTACATTTCTATAATGGGGGACCGGTTTTCAGCTTGTATCTGGAAGTTACAAAAGTTCTACCAAAAAGAACAAAGTTTAAATTCCCTCTTTCCCTGCCACAAATGGGTCAAATAAGAGAGGCAGCCATCCAGGTCAACAGAGAACTCTGAGTAAAAACACAGAAAGCTGCAATGCTGAAAGAAAAAAAAAAGAAGTCGCTTTCAGGGTAACTTAACCAGCAGCGGGAATTTTACAGGAAGCGTTGCAGAGAAACAGAGGCTCCTGACTCAAGAACACAGCATCTGCAGCTCAAACATGGAAGAGATGAGCATTAATACCTTGTGGGAGACCAGAATATGCCACCTCAAAAAATAAAGAATTGCCTAACTGAAGGCAACTAGGAAAAAACAGATGCCGGAAAGCTCTCAGCCCTCTCCTTATTGGCCTAAAAGCAAGACACAGATTCGCAAAGACAAAAGGTATTCTTCTATACCACTTCTACAACTTTTTAACAAAAGTTAACCACTAAAGACAACTTTAGACATGTCATCCTGGAGGTGGCACTGGAGGAATCTACATTAACAAGCTTTACTTATTAGTCTTTATCTGCTATTTATTGGTCTTCCCACAGTTTGCTGCCCCTAGAAACTCAAACTCTTTGTCTTGTCAGTTCAAAATTTTACTGTTCTTTAATGAAGATGGTATATAAGCTGGAATTCAAAGCTACCTCTTTAAGAACTACTCATTTTCTGAATGTCTCCTACGTATATACAAAATGTTAATAAACGTCTTGTTTTCCATTGTTATTCTGACCTTTGTTCAGGGATCCATTCTAAGAAATTATGACAGGCAGAGGAAATATTATTTTTATTCCTCTACAACCTCATAGTAGGATTCCCTAGAACCTAAAAATTTAGGAGCCTGATCAGAATGAGTTGTCTCAATTGGTTTTTCATTGTCAGTTATAAATTGAACTCCTTGTTCTACTTTTTACCCCTTTCTCACTACTGTACTTGACTAGTCTTTAAAAGTAAATAAATAAATGAGAAAAACAGAGTGGTTCAGAATATAAGTTATTTCCTTAACTGTACCCGATTGCATAGTTTTACCAGTATCTACTAATGGGGCACTAGAAATTAATAACACACTTACACTTTTTTATCATTCAAAGTTTATGTACCATAATAGCATAAGTCTCAGTTCATAAAATGGTTTAATTAATTCTAGGTCTTTTTACTATTTTCATAAAGTCATGAGGATTTAAAACCCTCTAGATATCAGATGCCCAGGGTGAGAAGACTAGATAAATGATGTTTTTAAAGATTGCTGTCCTCACAAGGAATATAGCTTTCAAGAATTTGCTACATCACACTTGCAATACTGTCATTGGTTTATGAGTTATTGGTGCCAGTTTGGCTCACATAAATTTATAAAGGAACAAAGATCATAGATTGCAAATTATTGTCTACTCTACTCTCAATGCACAAATCCAAGTGAAACAGCATTCATCTACCCATAAGATGCAGAGAGACAGATGCCACCTAGTGTTTGATAGTCTCAAGTGCATACCAATTATACCTGAGTCTAGTATTTAATGTAGCAATTATCCAGTTATAGCATGTCAAAAGGTACAGTGATACGTTACATGCAAAAAACACTCAAATTTTGGTGCTAGTTTTTTCATTAGCTAACTGTATAATGTTGGGAAAGATCCCCATGTGCCTTGAATTAGTTGTTCTCCATGACCCCTTATAAGTAATAGACTTTGATTTCAGTTCTGACTAATGCAAAGCCACCTGTGGAAATTTAAGCTTTATACATTGAAATATTGATATAAAGCAGAACCAGATCCTAGAAAAGCAAACACCACTTTCTTGGGCTAATCTGTGATGTACATGGACTCCACTCTGTAAAGCAGAATGTTTTCGGTATTAATGCAGTACACGTGGATTTGAGACAGAGTGCATATTAGGTCACTCTAAGCAATAGTTTATGAATCGGGTATACCAAGGAAGAAACGAACTAAAGTCAAGGTGACCATAACTCTTGGTTTTCAAAAGACTTCTAACAATTCACTAGAAAAAGCATGCTAGCTGCTTAGACTTGGTCTTATAATTGAAAATAGTTAAGAAAAGTGTTCTCCAATCCTATGCATTAAAGAGCTCTGTAAAAATTTTTTAAGTAGATCACATGAAAATTAAATCTTTCCTGAAAGAAAAATTAACAGAAAATATAGCAAAATATGGCACCTGCTAAATCTTGTTTCTTAACCCTTTGATTCTTTAGATCATGTTCTGTTCTTAAATATGTTCCATAACCTAGAAAGTAGTCAGGCTCGTGATCTATGGTATATAAATACAAACAGCAGTATCGTACAGGGGAAATCAATCTATGTTCTAAGATATCTGCAATTGAACTGATCTGCTTGGTGGAGATACTCCCAACATTCTACTCAGTCTAGAAGATTTGAGTGAACAGTATACGGGAGTCTGACCTGGAGAAGTATGAGCAAAGATTTAGCCCACGTGCAAAATGTGATGAATCCTTAGCATTAACAATGTGAAAAGCCTGTCTCTAAATTCACAAAGGATGCTTTGTGCTTTGTGCATCTTTGCTCCCTTTCAGTGCTTCCCAGTCTAGAAATCGTTTCTACTAACTTGAAACAACTCAAGACAAGTCCTTCAGTCTGACCACAGACCATGCTTATCTTGATGTAGGTTGAGCTCCTGTGTCTGCCAGTTTCATCCCACATGTCAATTAAGGAAAGCTGCTTATTATTTTTTTTTTTCATCCTTATCCGTCTAATATACAGCCCAATCTCTTCAGGCAACTGAAGCAGATTCTGTCATCTCTGAAGTCTTAAGAGCTGCTAAGCAGTTACCTTTCCCTGCCTCCTGGCTCTGAATTTTCCTGGTGTCAATCATCAGCTTTTCTCCAAAAGCATGCTTCAGATTCAGCTTCTCCATGTCATTCCATCCTTAATTCCATCTGGGATTGAATATGTCTCTAAGAATGAGAGATATTTTCATCTCTTTGAAATGATTCAGGTTCCAAATGAACTTAATGGCAGAGAGGCCAATGTTCCTGATAGAGTGCCTTGCTTCTTCAGTTTTCTATAACTCTCCCCAAGGATCAGCTCCAACAGACTTGTGAGGTCTTTGTTGAGAGCCAATGGTATACTGTACTTCACACAATAAATCTCTTTGTTTCCTAAAAGCCAATGATTAGTTCACTCTTCAGTGATCTAAAAACCTGTAGTTTTTCCTTCAAGCTAAATAGTCTAAATATTTTATATTCATTTCCCTCTACCTGTTCTATTTTCCTCTGCTTCCCTTTAGGTCTTTTTAGAGCTTGTTATTGTACAGTGCACATTCTGCAACCAAATACACTTAGACACAAACTGAAAATGGGATTAACTTGTCACTTCTGTTTCATTTCTGCATGGCAATAGCATCCTCCTTACTTCGTGAGAGCCACAGTAGAAATTTGCCAATATCTGGCAAGCTTATATTCCATCATGACTTCTTGTTTATTTCATGCTATCTTTAGTCAGTGTACTTTTTGTCTTTGTATATGGGGTTTTTGTTCCACTACATGTTAGAAATGCTACTGTCATTCTCATGGTTTCCTTGCAATATGAACAGGGAGTGGGTGGCCACTTACTGGAACCCAGGATATTATCAATGACATAGGGTGTAGAGATAAAACTTTCTGATGTTATTTGTAACTGTGGGACATGAATCATCTATGGGGTGATTTTGTTAGAAAGGCTAAGGGGATGATATAGCAATCATTCTTAGGTGCAGAGCTTTGAAGGGCTTTCACATATATGACCCATTTGGTTCTCATAGCCTCACTTTGACGTAGGTAGAGCAAGGCAACATATTATTATAAATCCACTTTTTACAAATGCAAAAACTGAGGCATAGAGCAATTGATAATAATGTTGAGAAAGACCCCCATGTGTCTTGAATTAGCTGTTCTCCATGACCCCATATAAGTAATAGTGTTGCTATAATAATTTGTATTGTGACTTGCATTTCTACTGGTAGTGTGACAACTGCATATTGTCACAAAAATGAATTGTTAATGGTCCAAGTCAAACTTGCATATTGTCATGCTACCAGTAGAAATGCAAGTCACAATACAAATCCAGTCTTTCTGATTCTCTGCCCTGAAATCATTTTTCTACATTGGGGTTTTCATTGTTCAGCTGGATCGCTAAGGACTTCTGTGAGCCACTGAGGGACTTGCCACAGGAAAAGACAGAGGCCACATGGCCAAGGCTTTATGCCCCAGATCCTGCTTCAACCAGCGTAAGTCAACATGTACCTATCTTATCAGTTGGTTTCTGTTCAATCTTTGAAATATTTTTGCTTAAAAATATATGCATTTGTTTGAATACTCAGCACTGTACTAATTTAAAAAATAAAACAGCAGGAGACATAAGGGATGGGTGGGTCTGAAGAAGAGCAAACAAGCCAAGACATGAGTGTTTTGGGGATTACCAGAGGTACAGTCTGCTCCAGGTGGCATTTCTGTCTAACAGCAGCCCTGCTCATGGGGAAGTGGTCAATCCTCAGAGAATAATATGGGTGCAGCGGATATTGTTCCCATGCTTAAAGAATGTTGAGAAAATGGGACAGCTATATAGAAAAATGCACAGACACACATAACTCACTCACATTAACCCATATGGTCAGCATGCTCACATTAACAATAATGGTTCAGCACGCTCTAATGCTGGCATGATGCTGCTGCAACCAATGCAAATCACCATCCATCTTGCTCATTCCGCCACTGTACTCCCTTGCTGAGCCTTTATCCTGGCCCCAGGCCCAAAATCCTTTATCTTTTCTTAGGAAAAAGAAAAGAAAACGCCTTGGATAAAAGCCTCAAAGAAGTGTGTGCTACCTCTCCAAAGGGATGTAGCATTTTAATAAGAAACAGCTACCAAAGGAAAAGCCAAGGCCAAAAGGGAAAAAATGAATTTCTAATGGTCCAAGTCAAAGTTGGGTGAAGGAGATCTCCCATAATGCTTCATATGTGTCCACATAGACACATACATATCCCTTGGCATACAATCACTACATCAGGGATACCAGGCAAATTATAGTGAAGCAAATGGAGCTTAAGTTTTAAAGTCACTTATCTGCCCAGACCTCCTCCCTGAGAGCCTTGGAGAAGGTGCTGCAATGTGCTTCTGCAATAATTGCAAAAGTGAGGGGTTTATTGGCTGCAATTGTTTAGGTTATTGGGTCTTTCAATTCTGACTTCTCCATCACACTTCCCTCACATCATGTAGCATTAGAGTAGTTACAGGCATTATTTAGATCTTGCTAGGAGGAATTGAGTTGAGATATATTTGATTTGGTTAGGGGGAAATATTTATGTGGCCTACAGTTATTTCTTTGCATAGTTAAGTTATTCCATGTTGTCTGTTGCATTGTGGAAATGGCTTCCACAAATATTTGTACTGCCCACTATACCATACTGTGAGGGACTAGTACAGAGGTCATACTGCAATACTCTTGTCTCATATAGCACCCAGCACTAGAAGCACATGGGCAATAAAAAAGAAACAAGTCTTAAATTGCATAGAACCAAAAGCTAGTCTAAGAAGAATTCTTCAAACCATAGATGGGCAAAATTCTAAGTAGAAGATTCAATTATCATCCTCATCAAAACAGAAATTCTCATTTGTTGGGGAAGACCCAACAATACAGTGCATACAATTATAGATAAACTATGCTATTTCTAGGAATTATATGAAATTAAATTTATCAAAAGTCCTGTGTATGAAGGGCACAAGTCAGGTAGCAGTACTACACAATCATACACTTTTGTGTGGTCAGGCTTAAGCATCCCAGCTATCGAAACTAACAAATGAATTTCAGTCAACCATGTTAAACGAAACACTGAATTATCTTCATAGTCTCTCAGTGGAAAATGATATTACAAAATCATTTATTTTATCAATGTTTTCAATCAAAAACTAATCAGTTAAAAAATGTAAAGAAAAGGGTATTCTAATGCTGTGTCAAGCAGTTATAATTTAAAATGTTATGATAATTTCTGGATATAATTATACTTGTAGTATTTGTCCATTTTTTAAATTTAAAATTTACTTAATTATTCTCTTTATTCAAAATAAATACTATCTTTGGTTCTTATTATTTATTTTTAATCTTCCATTATTTTTCTTTAAAAGAGTTCCAAAATTGATAAACTTCTAAACTACAAATCTTGGATTTTCTCTTGAGGTGAATTATGCAGGAAAGATTTTGTCCTCACAGATAGTTAATGTAAAGTTTTTAAACTCAGTAAAAATTAAGTATTATTTCTTTTCATATCTGAACTTTCTGCTCGTAAACTCTTCCTCAACACATCACGTAAAGCAAAACTGAGTCTTCATAACTTATACAATTGATTCCATCTTCTAGAAAAAGATGAATCATGGTTATAATTTTTATTTTTACCACTGCCCTTTGTTCAGTTCCACAAATGATTTTAAAAGCATAATTATTCTTGCAAAAAAATTCAGAATCATTGCCAAATGAAAATGTTTCATTCTCTACCAAAAAGAAAAAACAATGCATTATTAACAATAAAATCTCTGCAAGAATAAAAATTATGAATCTATTTTTCAAAAATCTATTTCACAAAACTATTTCATTTAAGGAAGCAGTACTCGTATATTTTAAGTTTGCACATGCATATAATTTACTAAATTTACATCAAATATAATATAGTGTGTCTACAACACAGTGTCTAAGTATGAAAGTCAGTATTTTAATATAATTGCCCATTTATATTAAAAGCCTCTTATAAAAATCTTTTGCCTTCCTGAAATATCTTTTTTCCCAATGAGAATAATAGTCATAATTACAGAGTAGTAACACATGACAGATAATGTTCCAATTTTAGAAAATTAGCTCTTTCTTAGCCTGCAATGAAACCCTTTTTATCTGACTTTGGTATCAGTGTCATATAGAATAAGGGTATTATTTGGCTTTTCAGAGTAAAGAGACACCTAGTAAAGAACCCACTAAGATGAAACTGTTATATTAACTAACATTGCAACACTCAAAAAAAAAAAAAACAACAAGATAACCAAAAAGAATGGTTTTGTTCAACTTGAAGCAGTTCTTTAGAATTACATTTTAAGCCATTTCTTTCCATTAAAATCCAGTCTTCTGTCTGCAACACATTGATTTTTCTTCTGGCAGACCTGAAAGTCCAGGGAGCCGTTTCCAAATGTTTCTCGACATTGTGTAAGTCTAGTGCTATATCCAGTCTGTTCACTTCATGATTCAAAATTTAGTCTTCAACACCCCAAATCAGAATATTTGGAATGTTTAAGTAGGCATAGAATAGAATGAATAGCAATATTCAATTAGCTTTTAGTATTATTATTTTCAGTATCAATATATTATTTTAGAATATCTGGATGAAACAAAGTGGATTGAGCAGATGATATGAAGCCACAGAAAAATGCAGAGGACTTCCACAATAGAAAATGAATTGTTGAGGGGTAGGAATGAATAAAAGAAACCCCAGCAAAGGCATGAAGGTCAGAAAGAAATAACTAATCCATTAAGGCTGAAACAAAAACCTCTTATATTAAAAATAATAACAATAATAATAATATAGTGAAGAGTACAGTGCGTCTGTGACCAGGCCTACCACTATCTAGCTTCTGATTAGGCCTCAATGTGTTTCTTTAAAATGGGAAGTAGGAGAGTGGGTTAAACAGTCGTGTGTGTGTATGTGTGTGTGTGTGTGTGTGTGTGTGTGTGTGCGTGTGTGTGTGTGAAGACCTATTTTTTGAGTAACTATCCATAACTATGGATAAGTCTATACTCTCATTCTCACAATAACCCCAGAAGATGATTATTATTTTCTCCATCTTACAAATAAAGAAAATTTGAGACTCAGAGAAAGGAAAGAAAATAGGTGAAAACTCCCACTTACTAAGACTGACAGAGGTTTTGGTTATTATTGCATCAACTTTTAAAAATACCTCTGCCAGACCTTTATTCTTCAGTATAGGAAAGTTGGTCTCAGAAAGTCCAAGCCACATTGCTAACAAGTGGCCAATGGGTCTTTGAATCAAGGTTGCCTTCACTATAAGCCTTGTATTCCTTCTACTACATAACGACATCTTGAATCAATTTTTCTCTGAGCTCTCTTCCAGTCAGATAAGTGGACCAATGAAAGTGAGTGAGTTGCCTAACCTTCAGAGATATTTCAATGTTCCACCCAAAAGAGCTCCAGTTCTACTTATGAGGAGACATCTCTCAGAGCATTTCCATCAACCCACAAGTAGGGTGGAAGAAATAAAATTATTAATAGGTCCCAACTTTATTCAAGTTCTGATGGCCTTGAGAAATTGTAGGTATCATTTTGGAACAAGGACTATAGTATAAAGTCTGTTCGTAAGAATCTTTAAACCTGGGTAAAATGGAAGGAGAATACATACGAACATCAAAATGCTTAGAAGTCTCACTGGATAAATTGATTTAGCCATACAAAAAAGTATATGCTTTTAAATCAAGAAATTTTCTAACAGCTTTTCTAAGTAACAGTCTTGCTTCAAAAAACAAGATAAACACTGCCATCTTTCCAAAGTCAAGAAGATTCAGTGACAGCCCCAAATCAGGGACTAGACATCTGCCCAGCCCACATTATAAACTAGATATCTGAGTAACCTAAACAACTGAGGTCTGTTACAAAATTGACTTTCTGGGCAAAAGAACTAGATTAAATTCTACTCTCAAAGTTTACTAAAATATGAACAATTGAGTATTTGAAAATTAGCCAAAAGGGCCATTTAGAAGGAACTGACAGGTATCTTTTTGCCCTCAAGAATAAAAACATAAGTTAAGCCAAAAAGAGTTTTTGAGATATGAGCAAATTAGGGAGAGACTTGTTTCACCAGCTCTAAGTCAAATGCACAAGCAAAAAAGCTGAATATTCTATTTATAATCAAAACAAGTGATTTATCAAAACCAGTCAATCTTTTGGCTACTAAGATTAGTTTGAATGATTAAATATTCCCTCCTCTTTGAGAGCAGAGGGCAACTCACTAAGGCATGAAGTGTAATGTAAGAAGGATTTAATTGCAAAGTGAACATTGTTCCTCCCAGATAAATCTGTATTATTACTGGAGTACTTATAAAATTTTGTCACATATCACTATCTTGCAGGCTGTGGGCAAATTTCTGAATTACTATTTGTTTCCTAATCACACGAAAGAATCGGCGTATTCAGAGCCCTGTCTTAAAATGGAAAAATAAAATTCTATATTTCTTTTGCCTGTTTGATTATAATATCTTACCAGCAGCACCTGCCACAGCATCTGTTCTTTGACAATAAAAAAATACCCGAGTTTGCTCTTTGTATTTTTCCTGTTAGTTTCAGCTGCTCCCCGGGCCATAAAACTAGAAATAAATCCGTTTAAAAGATAAGCTTGAGGTTCCGAAAAAGAAGAGAAAGTAATCAATGAGATAGTGAAGAAAAGATATACAAAGAACAAAGCAAGCAATCAAAAGCTGAATCCAAGAGGAAAGGAGGGTCTGGGGAGCCTTTTATCTCTAGATAACCAATTCAAATCTGTTGCAGACATGTCCCCATTATATTGTTGTTGGAAATTGCTACCATCTGACATATACCTGGTAGATGCTAGCATTCCGTTGTCTGATCTACCTCTTAGGCAAATCTGAACCATCTTCCTTCCTTACCTCTACCACACAGTGGTCTTTTCCCAGGGTCACCTTAACAGATCTTATATCTGGATTCAAGGGAAAACTGCTGCAGATATAATGCATAACCACCCTCATCAGATGGGAAATGTTTTCTTCCCTCCAGAGAGCTGTTATATTCTATTATAACCATCTACTGCCCTAAGAATTGTATCGAAAATGCGTCTCTTGACAAAGGCAGACCATGTGGATTGCCTTTACTGCTCTTCTGACTCAAATTAATTCAACTCCTAAAATGGGATGCATTTTATATGACCCTTCATGCTGTTGTAGAAAGTGAAACCACATCACAGCATCTAAAGAAAGACTTGTTTGATTTACTAAAATCTGCTATTCTAGTTCTGTTACACAGAAAAATTATAGGGTTTTTTTTCTTATAGATAGCCACAATCTATGCCCCTCTTAGAAAAATGAATTGTGACACCCAAGGAAAGTAGAGAGGAGGATTTTGTGATAATCAAGGAAAGGGAAACTTTGTAATGTTTAAGTAGAGTGCTTCAGTCAGCATAGCAAGCTTCTGCTTGAAAGACTATTCTGAATGAGTCACTATATTTCTTCAATAAAATGTTAAGGCTCTATCTGTTTTCTTTCTTTTATATTACATGAGGGTCTATTATGGAGACTGATTTCTTCATCAATATCCACCAGTAGACAATGAATGCCATTATATAACTGAAATCAATAAAATATTCCAGAACCCACAGCTGTTCCAGGGACTCATAGCACTGAGGATTCCAAGGACTGGACCCAGAGCACTTCATGACTCAGCACATCATTGACATTTGAGTGGCTCTTCAGCCTTTTCAAGGTTCAGTCAATGGGTGAGTTTATTCTTCTTATAAATCCAAGAACATAAATTCAGTTTTGTCCCAAGCCAACTGATTATGCCTTGTTGCAAGATTGTACACTGGGACTGTGGGGGAGGGCTATAAACCCAATGGTTTGGGAGGCCAAGGTGGGAGGATTACTTGAGGTCAGAAGTTTGAAACCGACCTGAGCAACATAGAAAGACTCTCTGCCTACCAAAAATTAAAAACAAAACCAGATGTGGTGGTGTACACCTATAGTCCTAGCCACTCCAGGACTGAGGTAGGAGAATCATTTGAGCCCAGGGGCTCGAATTTACAGTGAGCTATGATTGCACCACTGTATACTCCAACCTTGGTGATAGTCTAAGATCTTGTCTCTAAAAATAAAATTAAAAACCAGGCGTGGTGGCTCACGTCTATAATCCCAGCACTTTGGGAGACTGAGGTGAAAGGATTGGAGTCCATAGGTTCGAGACCAGCCTGGGCAACTTGGCAAGACCTCGTCTCTACAATAAATCAAAAAATTAGCTGAGCGTGGTGGCCACACCTGTAGTTCCAGCTACCTGGAAGGCTGAGGCGGAAGGATCGCCTGAACTCAGCAGATGGAGGCTGCGATGGCTGTCAGCATGCCACTGCATTCCAGTTTGGGCAACAGAGTGAGACTCCAACTCAAAAAAAAAAATTAAAACTAAATTTTTTTAAAAATCATGAACTGACCCGTTAGCCCACAGCTTTCATGATATTATTTAGGTTAGGTCCAAGTGAAGATGAGCATTGAGTCAAACTCATCGCCTCTGTGAGGAAACCAATGAAGGCCTGATTTCTCCTAAGATATGTCAGTTTGCATATGCTTATAAGAACAAGGACTCTATGTCTTTTCCTGGTATCCTCAATGAACAAAGCCCTTATTCAGGACATGAAGACAAAAAGAAATGTCATTCAACAGGGCCAACAAGGGGTAGGTATTATGTTTGTATTGAAAGAAGCCTGTCCCCCATCCTCATCATATTGTGCATTCAAGACAGTGTTTGGAGTGACAATAATGAGGAAAGTCAACTAATGTCCTTCCCACCCCACCTGACAGAATCAAGAGACAAGTGCTAGCTGTCTAGGAAGTTTGTTGTGCCCCAATAGAACTACACCCACATCCCTTCTACTATGGGAGTCTTCTTGTTCCCAGGTTTCTCATATCCCTAAAAATGAGAAAGGTCAGAACCTTCTAATTTTAGTGTTTTGTCTCTTGATAATTCACAGTTTTATCCATTTCTTCATGAGTCCAAGCATGAATGCTCCAAAATGTCCCCCACAGCTTCCCAATACATCCTCCTGAACCCTTGTCCTGCTCATTTTGTTGTTGAATACCCAAAGGTTTAACTGTGTTACTCTTATTAAGAGGAAAAATAAATTAATAAAAGTTGTTACTTCATGTACTGTTCTCTGGACTCTGTTGGGGCTCAGAAAACAATACCCCTAAATGAAGGATTCTGTAGCAGTCTCCGAAGTAAAAGTTTTTCTCTGAACTTCTCCTGCCTTCGTGTCTCTCAGTCCCATTCGCCCATGAGGCTAACCATAGAAATTAGAATCCTTCTCTCCCGATGCATATCATAGAAACCAGAACCCTTTTTCCCCAAAGCCAACCACAAAACCTAAAAACAGTATTTTAACTTTTCCTCTGCCTTTCTGTATAAAAACTGGCCATAAAGAAATTATTTGACCTACCTTGCTGAATGTAGGTCCTAAGACCCCCATACCTGAGAGGCTCCTGACCCACACTCACAAAGAAGGAATATATGCTAAGATAGACCAAGAAGAATCTAGACAGACAGGCCTTGCTGAATTTTCCCACTCAGTCTGTTAGCATTAGATCATTCCCTTTTTATCTGATCATATTTCTACATGACTGCTCATATTTTCTTGAGTCTAAGCATAAAAATGGACAATTGCCCTTGTCTTTGGGTCTTCATTCTAAAGGCTCCCATGTATACTTTTCTCCAGCTATTCTGTTTTTTGTGAGTTGATTTTTCAGTAAAACAACAAAAGGTAAAGAAAAAATTTTCCCTTGGACCCTACAACTCTAAGTTATTTCACTCAGCCCTGAGATGTTCGTGTCAACTCCAGTAAGAACTAAAAAAGATATTATCTCAGGTTCTAAATTTTGTAAATAATTGAAGGTTAACTTAAAGACAATGACACAACTCCAACACCACAATGACAGATAGTGTTTGCCATCTTGATACTTTGCTGTGACTGACGCTGATCACTGTGGTGAGACTTACATGTTTGATTTATGAAAATGTTGGGCTCCCAACCAAAGTAGAATTATATTTATTGTCTTCACTATGAAAACTAAACTTACCAACCAAGACAAGAGACAATTTCAAAGAACCCTTTTCTCAAGTATTGATGGTTTCTCTTCTTCCATTATCTGTCTAATCTTTATTCTTTATAGTCCAGTTATTTATGTGAAAATAACTGAACTTATAAGTTCCTTTGTTTGTTCAAAGTGGGGATAGAAAGATTTATCATAAAACTGCCAGAAAATGGATTTTGACATAATATATTTCCTTAGTGTCCTGTTGCACCTGATACATTTCCTGCCCTAGAAATTCCTCTGTCAGATTAAGTGACACCATGACTGGATGAGACTTCACCCCTACTCCCACCCAATGTTAATCTACCGCCAGAAATGTAAGCAACTGCTTTCATAGCTGACGCCAACAAAGAGTCAAACAGGAAATGCCTGAGAATGCTTAGTCTGTCAGGCGGTAATAGCTAAGGCTCATTAGGGAGGCTCCGGTTCCAAATTTGCCATGGCAACCTCTGGAGATACATATCTAGTATGTTAGTGACATGCTGACATCACAGTTTGCTCCTTGAAAGAGGGGCAAGCAGAGGCAGGACTCCCATATTATCACCATGATAATAATGCCACCATTAAAATCATGCTAGGGAGGAGGGGGCGGAGAGCTGCTTTTATATAGTTTAAATCGTTGTCCAAGATAAGAGCAGAGAACATGTTACTATTTTATATCCTCTTTTTTTTTTTGGAAGAAATGGGGTTCGCTACAGCAGATAAAAGTCTACTGTCATTTAACAACAACAAAAAAAATCTAATTTATGATTTTCAACCAATACTTTTGAAATGAACTGCAGAATAATTACTATTTGTTTGTGATTATACCATAAAGTTTAAGTCTTTTTTTTTTTTTAATTAAGAAAGGCAGATTCATTAAAGGAAAGATACATCGTTAAGGACCCAGCAGGAAAGACAACAGCGAGAGTGTCTGCTGTCTGCTGCCAAGTTTAAGACTTTTTAGTCTTAGTCTTTTCTTTCATTAAACAATGAAAAAACAATGGATTATTACTTTATTGAAATACCATAATGGCGAGGCTCCAGCATTGGATGGGCAATCAGTTTCTTTCAAAACTATTGGATCCCACTTCGGTGCCCCTGAAGACAGAATGGGCACAGGGAGGCTGAAATACAGTGAAAGTTAGTGAAGATCTTAGGGAGTCAGCCTGTCTGCTCTACTCCTTGAGCTGGCCGGAGGGATGTGGCTGGTAGCAAATATATCAGAGAAACAGCAGAGCGGTATAAATGAAGGGGATGATCATTGTCAAGGGCCGGTGTGGAGAATTTCCTGTTAAACTCTGAATTCTCCAGAGGGTTTCTGGTTCTGGAAGAAGAAATGAGAAATTGCATTGCACAGCTAAATCTGAGAAGGTCTCTGTGAAGGTTGGAGTATTATCTTCAGGTCTACCGCAATCTGGACCAGTTCTTTTTATTTTTTATAACGACGAAGCAGAAATTGCAGGGCACTGGGAAATACAAACTGGGTAAAAATATTTCACTTTTGTTTTATTTCCTTTTAGCAGTAACAAGTCACATCTTGACACTAACTTCTCTTGACCCCAAGTCTCTCACCAACTACCATTCTGTTTCTTTGTGTTCTGGTCTCTTCTCAATGTCTTCAATTTCCACTCCACCCACACCCTCCCCTTCTATACTCTATTAAATCCAGTCTCAAAAAGATCTGTCCAACTCACTCAACCAGACCTGTTCTTATCAAGGTCACAAATGATCTCCACTGGTCCATATTCAGGCCTCATCTTACTTAACCCATCACAAGCATTTGCTTGCACTAACTTGGCACCATCTCTAATCTTTGACTTTAACTCCACTTGTCTCAGATATCAAAGTCTCCAAGTTTTCCTCCATCCTTTCTGGATCACTCCTTTTTCCACTTCCTTGGCTTGTTTCTTCTCCCTGCAATTATTGAAGTGCCATAGGGCATTGATTACTTGACTATTTTATCTATTCTCTTGGTTTTAAGTACCGTGTGTATGCTGGCAACAATCAGGTTTAACAGCTTACAACTGCTTTCTAAACTCCAGACAAAACAGCCCAGTGAGCATCTCCACTTGATTGCCTAACAAAAATCTCAAATTCAACGTGTCAAAAAGCCAATCCCTAATTTCTGGCAATCAGCAGAGTAGACAAAGAAACTGCCTGGGCTCTGCAGCTCAGAGCAATGGGGCTGGGAATAATGACAGGACATGGGGTTGCCAAGGATAATTAAAGAACTGTAGAACTCCACTTTAGACCATGGAGGTATTGCTAATGACAGCTGTCATTAGACTTTATTTGTGGCATTTTAAATAGTGTCAAATACAAAAGGAGGGACAACACCAAAATAAGTAGATCAGCCTGGCAATAAATTATTCCAATGATCTTAATTTCCCCAGTAATTACTTGATAGTTTCCACTGGCGACTGCATCTATAACAATGTAAATTTTCCCTTTTTAGGGAGACTGCATCCTCTGCCTAGCTCTAAAATTAATCTTCATTTTGTTTGCACCAAGAGAAAACTTCCCCTTTAAGACTTCTGAAGATTTGTTGAAAAATCAACTCACAAAAGGCAGATTAATTGGAGAACAGGAATACACATTTATTCAACATATACATAGAAGCCTTCAGAATGAAAACCCAAAGATATAGGGGAAATTGTCCATTTAAATCATGGTTGTCTATATTACAGGCTCACCCCTGTAATCCCAGCTCTTTGGAAGGCTGAGGCAGAAAGATCACTTGAGGTCAAGAGGTTGAGACCAGCCTGGGGAACATAGTGAGACCCCATCTCTACCAAAAGTTTTAAAAACGTAGCTGAGCATGGTGTTGCGCACCTGTAGTCCCAGCTACTTGGAAGGTTGAGGCAGGAGGTTAAAGTGAGCCAAGATCTGGCCACTGCAATCCAGCCTAGGTGACCTGAGTGAGACCCTGACTTTTTTGTTGTTGTTGTTTTTATTTTTGAGTCGGAGTCTCACTCCATTGCCCAGGCTGGAGTGCAGTAGCATACTCACAGCCACCCCAGCGTCTACCTGCTGAGTTCCAGCCATCTTTCCACCTCAGCCTTCCAAGTAGCTGGAACTACAGGCGTGCACTATCATGTCTGGTTAATTTTTGACTTATTGTAGAGTCGAGGTCCACCAAGTTGCCTGGGATGGTCTCAAACCTGCAGGCTCAGGCGATTCACTCACCTCAGCCTCCCAAAGTGCTGGGACTACAGGCTGAGACACCGAGCTTAGCCTGACTTTCAAAAAAGAAAAAAAAAAGAATGTAGATTGTCAAAGAAGAAATCAATACTTAAATAATTGAGAAAATAAGTCAAATCCTGAAGTGATGTCACCATAAAAAATTAATAAAATGAAGTAAATGAGAGCTGAATTGCATGACATTGTTGTATTTTATTAATATATTTAGTTAGTTGGTTAGTTAGTTATTGGTCAGGGTCTCACTCTGTCACTTAAGCTGCAGTGCAGTAGAACAATCATAGCTCACCACATCCTCCACCTACCGTGTTCAGATGATCCTTCCATCTCAGCCTCCCAAATAGATGGAACTACAGATGTGCACCATCACACCCAGCCAATTTTTTTTTTTTTTGTAGAGATGAGGTCTCATTATGTTGCCTAGGCTAGTCTCAAACTCCTAGGCTAAGGGAATCCTCCCACTTTGGGCTCTCAAAGTGCTGGAATTACGGGCATGAGCCATAATGTCTGGCAAGTTTATAAGAACGATCAGAATACAGGAGGAAGATTGAGAAAAAATGTCTTATTCATCCTTATTATCTTACGCTGGTTTGGGGAACCTTCTTCAGTACATGCCCTAACATAATTCTGAAGAGAACTTTTGTTTCTACTTGTAGGATGTTATGAATTTGAAGGTTTGTTATCAAAACTCAAACATTTATGATGTAATACTAATAAACAACTGAAGAATAAATATAAATAAATTCTTGCTATATTCAACAACTTGAATGGGTCTCAAGGACATTATGCTGAGTGAAAAAAAGACAATCTCAAACAGTTGTATATCATATGATTTACTTTATATAGAAAATTCTAAGTGATAAAATTATAGTGGTGTTGAACAGAATAGTAGTTGCAGAAGTTAAGTTGAAGGATATGACTTTTATAGAGATAGTACAAAGAGTTTCTTTGTAGGAATGGAACAGTCATGTATCCAGATTGTGGAGTTGGTTACTTGAATCTACATACATGGTACAACCCCAAAAAGGGCACTTAAAAATTGGTGAACTATGAATAAAGTTTTCATCTGAGCTAATATTGTGTCAACATCAACTTCCTGGTTTGACAATGCACTGTAGTTATATAAAAATATTAAGATTTGGAGAAGCTGGGTGAATGGTACACCAGGAAATCTCTGTACTGTTCTTGCATTTCTTTGGGGGTCTTAAGCTATTTCTAAACAAAAAAAAAATTTATTTTAAAAATGAAATACAGGCAGTCCATAAAAAAGAACGAAACCATGAATTTTGCAGCAACCTGGATGGAACTAGAGTCTATAATACTGAGTGACCTCTCACTCATATAGTGGACCTTGATCATCGAACGTATTACCACAAGAAAATGACTGACAGTGGTGGGAAACTATGGGGGGGAGGGGGAGGGTGATGGCATTAATGGTAGTAAATATCTGTCTGGGGATGGGGAGATACTTCTTATCAACAAGGGTGCCTGATCGAAGCATATTTGTATACCTAACCCTTAACTGTACCCCACAATATCGTAATAAAAAATATTGAATACTAAAATATAAAAATAAATTTAAAGTACCATGGAAATTTTGGTTTGCAGCTTTCATTGCATTATCTATCAGGATAAGTAATGTTTTGCCATGCAAGCATATTTGTGACCAGTCAGTGAGTTTTGTTACTATCTCATTGCTAGAGTTCTAGGTAAGTTATTGAATCTCTGTTTATGTGTGTGTATACATGTTTAGATGTGTTTATTCATGAAAACATTTATTATGTTATATGTTGTATCCACTGGGTACCAAATTGATGTACAAATTAAAAAGCACTCATAAATTAAGAAAAAAAGATGTTCAAAAATTTTTCAAGTTCATGTGACTTAAGTAAGTCTTTATTAAACAAGATGGTTTTAGGATCATTGATAAAGTAAAACTAAAAATGTCTTCAGAATTGTCAGCATACATATTTGCCTGAGTTTTATATTATATATTTACTCAGGGTTTGGCACAAAAGGTTATAAGATTTTAAAGGTTATAAGATTTTAAAGCTAAGAACAAAATACTTGTTTGAGTGATGTTTTAAAAACAAATAAGACTAGTTTAATGTTGTTAGTTTAATTAAAACAGCTGAATCTTCTGAGCTATTGGTGAAAATACTCATGTATTTAATTGCAATTTTTTATTATTTAGGTAAACTCTTAATATGCAAAGATCATAAAAATTACTAACAACAATAATTAATATCTAATATCTCAGTTTTCATAAATAATCTCATTAAACTGCTAAATTGAATAAAATATAGAGTAAATTCTGTAGGTAAATTTTTTTGGAATTTAAAACCTTGAAGTTATTTGGGATGTTCATTAGACGTCTAAATTATTTCCAACTAAGGAAGGGTTATGATATGAGGAAAAATGTTTTTTAAAATGTGGAATTTCTCATCTATAAAATGGTCATGTCTGATAGTTCAGGATTTCTTGCTTTTGAGGTTTTACACTGCAATTTAAGCTTGCTAAGAATAAAAATCCAAGTTAATAGATAGATAGATAGATAGATAGAGAGAGATATAGATAGATAGATATGGATACAAAATGTTCCAAAGTAAATGTGCCCTCATTGAGAAAAAAAAATAATTTTTTTCTAGTTCAGAAGTTTTCCAGAGGTTGTTTCAAATTATGAACTTGAAAAGGTTATTTATAAAATCAAGAAAGAAAGAATCGAGAAATGTAAATAAGGTAATGAATATGAAGATGTAGTTTTGGTCAATAAGGTTATAAGGAAAAGAGAACGGTTTTGTATGAGAAAGGATCTTGTGCAAGAGATTTTGATTTTAATTATAATATCTTTTTTTTAACTTCTCAGATTCATATCTCAGAAGTACAACTTTGCTGTGTCTTTCTGCTTGCAGTTTTTTCTCCCCTCAAATGACCCAGGATGATAACTTTATTTTTCACCTTTGCCATTGAAATATTCAGCAGAACAGAAAATTAAAACCCCCAATGTGTGCATGTAATTGTTGTAATGTGTCCCTGACCACAGACCCACAGCTTTGTTCCCCTAGTTGATCACGCTGACCATTCTTGTGGACCATTTGAAAACTCCCTTCCCACAAGTTCTGTGTACTTGCATGCTTTGTTAACTAAAATCAAATGTTATGCCTTGCAGAACCCTGTTGTAGCATTCTCATATTTCATTTTTATATTTTGTTAGTAACCCAATCAAGGTAACTACATTGTGTAATAATTCTTCCACCTTGTCTCTATGTAACTGCCTTAAACCTTACCTTGATGGCAGAACTCCAGGGATTTTACCAGCTGTGCCTGGTACATAAAAGTAGTCAAAACTACCTAACAATGAAAAGTTATTATATTGGTTGCTAAGTTGCTAGTTTATGGTTGTTATGGTTAAGTTGCTCATTTATGGC
Organism: Tarsius wallacei; assembly: GCA_963574415.1. Classification (NCBI taxonomy): domain Eukaryota; kingdom Metazoa; phylum Chordata; class Mammalia; order Primates; family Tarsiidae; genus Tarsius; species Tarsius wallacei. Next base: position 24,037 of record CAUYQG010107849.1, read on the forward strand.
TGCTATGGTCACTTAGTTGCTATGCAGCCAACCTGCAAATTTTACCTATATAAACTTTTTGCTGATTATATTCTGCATCAAGAGCTATCTTGGCATGAGCTTACTCTTGACTGTGTGCTATTGAAGGATTCAAAATTTGAACCCAGTGTGCTGGCGATTCTCCTTTCTCGTGGTTCAGCTATAACACCATCAGTTCCTATCATTTGTTCCTCCAATTCAGACTGCTGTTGTGACTTGATGCTGAAGCATTTATTCTAGAAAAGTTATTTTTTTCCTTCAGTATAACTAGCTTCCGTTGTCTTTTTTGTTGTCAAAAGCTTTTTTGTTGTCAAAATTGTTTCATGCAACCAGGAAACTTCTCTTGCTACTAAGAGCCATTTATGCCCCTGTTCAAGATACTAGTCATCTAGTTTCTTGTTTCACTTATGACCCTGAACACACTTCCTGTGTCTGATTAATGCAAGTACCTTTTTCATCTGGTTTGACTTTCAGGTTATCCAAATGGTCTTTCCAGAAAGACAAACAATCACACTACAGAAAGTTTTTTATTGCCCTTATTCTATGACCAAAGAAAGGTATTTTATATTTATCAAGACAATTTCTAGTCATTTTTATTAGGTTTTTGACCATTTAGAAACCTGAGATTTAAAAAATTGGGTTTGTATATTCATGTAACTTTCTGTATTATTTTTAAAATCTTTTGATGGGGTAACACCCTCGGTTCCCCTCTCACTGTGGGAGCTTTTCTGTCCTCTCAATAAATCCTGCTTTCTCAAAAAAAAATTAAATTAAATTAAAATTAAATATTAAATCTTTAGTGAAGTGAACAATATTATTTTATAATGAGCTATTTGTTTTGATCAAATGTTCTGAGAATTTTAACATCTTTGATAAATGTCATATGAACTAATCCTTGTGCTATTAACTTACAGGACTTTGATACCTAGGTCTGAGAAAAGGCATCGACTCTTGCTTAATCACACAAGTCAGGGTCTCATCTTCACAACTGGGAGAAGGTGAAAATCAGAATGAACTGCTTTTGAGTCATAGGGCCAGAAATTAAAACTAATCAATCCCTTTAGGTCAGGCGCTATTGTGGAAAAGTAAGGTATGTGAAATTGTAATGGCCAGTTTGGGGAGGATAAAATTAGTTCAGAGTTTGTCAATAAATTAAACATTAATATGAAAAGCACATTGATACAAGGCCAGCATCTGAGCTCCTGTGTTGGAATAACAGGGTTTTCTTGGAGCAGTGAACTTTTCTTTAAAATAAAACTGTAGAGCCGGGCTCGGTGGCTCAGCCTGTAATCCCGCGCCTTTGGGAGGCTGAGGTGAGTGGATTGCCTGAGCCCGCGGGTTCGAGACCTGCCTGGGCAAGCGAGACCTCATCTCTACAATAAATCAAAAAATTAGCCGGGCGTGATAGCG
>CAUYQG010107850.1:0-11024 GCA_963574415.1 Tarsius wallacei
ACATAGCAATACCTTATCTCTATTTAGGTTTTTTTTTTAGTTGGAGTCTCACTTTGTCGCCCAGGCTGGAAGTGCAGTGGCACGCTCACGGCCACTGCAGCCTTGACCTGCTGGGCTCCGGTGATCCTTCCGCCTCAGCTACCCAAGTAGCTGGAACTACAGACGCGCGCTTCCATGCCTGGCTAATTTTTTGATTTACTGTAGAGACAAGGTCTTGCCAAGTTGCCCAGGCTGATCTTGAACCCCTGGGCTCAGCAATCCTCTTGCCTCGGCCTCCCAAAGTGCTGGGGTTACAGACTTGAGCCACTGCGCCCAGCCAAATTTTTTTTTAAAGTACGAAAAATTCCTGTATATCCTTCACAAAACTGTTAACATTTTGCCACATCGTGCTTTATTAATTTCCCCCTCCCCTTCAGCCATTTGAGATTAAGTTGTAGACATCCTGACCCTTTACCTATATTTCCTAAGAATGAGAACATTCTTTTGCATAACCATAGTAAAATGATCAAATTCAGGAAATTTTATATTGATGCAGTACTATTATATGGGCAATGTTAAATTTTTGCCAATTTCCCAGTGATGTCTTCTATGGCAATTTCTCTCCCTCCCCACCTGAGATCGTGCATTTCATCTCATTGTCATCCCTTATTAGTCTCCTTTAATCGGGAACTGAGAAGGGGTCTTGATTTGTTTGCAACTCCTCTTCAGAGGAGTTTATTTATTTCCTGCAGTTTTGACTTGACTGCCTCAAGCACATAATGAAAACTCAAAGTACAGTGGGTGCTTTGCCTGAAGTTGAGATAAGCTTCCTGCCTAATAATTATAAACTTTAATTATTTGTTTGTTTGTTTGTTTGTTTGTTTATTTATTTTTCAGTCAGTATCTTACTCTGTTGCCTAAGCTGGAGTTCACAGCCTCGACCTGCTGAGCTCCGGCAATCCTTCCGCCTCAGTCTTCCAAGTTGCTGGAACTACAGGCGCGTGCCACCACACCTGGCTAATTTTTTGATTTCTTGTAGAGATTAATAGCACACTTTAAATAATTTCTAGAGTAGGTACCAGTAATAACTCAGAAAAAAAAAAGCTCGCCTAAAGACAGATCCTTCTTTGCTGTTCAACTATTGCCATTTCTAGCCTATGGACTATTTTTAATTCTGTCTTCTGCTTTAAAAGCAAATTTGTGCTCTTTATACCTTCTAATAGAAGCCTCCAGAAGCTCTCTGCAACCTGGGTTTGATTCCCAGTCAGTAACCAGTCCCTTTCTAAAGAATACATTTAGGCCGGGAGTGGTGGCACACACCTATAATCCCAGCACTTTGGGAGGCCGAGGTGAGAGGATTGTCTGAGCCCACAGCTCTGCTGATGATTGACAAGTAGAGCTGAAATCTGTGATTTATTTCCCTCGCCTTTCCTCTGTCCTCTGATTCTTCCCTCTATCCTCCTTGAACAAGGAAGGTCATGCAGAGAGAAGGCTTCAGGGTCTTTTTTGCTACTGGAAAACTGGTCATTCCTCAAAAGTGGCTTGCTTTAGTTTACCTCTGTAATGTTGTTGAAAGTGCTGGGGTTACAGGAGTGAGCCATTGCACCCAGCCTGTGTGTTGTTACTGTTGTTGTTTTAAATTTATTCTTTTTTTTTTTTTTGAGTTGGAGTCTTACTCTGTCACCCAGGCTGGAGTGCAGTGGCACGCTCACGGCCACCACAGCCTCGACCTGCTGGGCTCAGGTGATTCTTCTGCCTCAGCCTTCCAAGTAACTGGAACTATAGGCACACGCCACCATACCTGGCTAATTTTCTGATTTATTGTAGAGATGAGGTCTCACCAAGTTGTCCAGGCTGGTCTCGAACCTGTGGGCTCAGACAGTCCTCTCACCTCGGCCTCCCAAAGTGCTGGGATTATAGGTGTGAGCCACCGCTCCAGGCCTAAATGTATCCTTTAGAAAGGGACTGGTTACTGACTGGGAATCAAACCCAGGTTGCAACCATGAAAGCGTGGAATTTTAGCCACGAAATTACAGGATGGGGCGTCTTTTGTAATGTTTTCTTTTCTGTGGTTCTTTGCAAAGAATCAGTCTCAACATACACACACATTACACACATTAACTTAAATCTGCTTATAGTTGCTCCTGGCGTGCCTTTACAGGTTTATGCTGGCAACTCTTCCAGATGAATCCCAACTGGACTGTGTTCCCTGGAATCTTTACTGAAAATGTAAAGATATATATGTACAAGAGTTTTCAAAATTATGTTTAGGTATGTTCACAACTTAACTATGCTGTGGTACGCTCATGGCCACTGCAGCCTCGACCTGTTGGGCTCAGGCGATCCTTCTGCCTCAGCCTTCCAAGTAGCTGGAACTACAGGTGCATGCTACCAAGGCTGGCTATTTTTTTTTTTTAATTTATTGTAGAGATGAGGTCTCACCAAGTTGCCCAGGGTGGTCTCAAACCTGTGGGCTCAGGCAATCCTCTCATCTCAGCCTCCCAAAGTGCTGGGATTATAGGTGTGAGCCTTTGCACCTGGCCTTTTATTTACTTTTTTACAGAACACGTATGTACCACGATATAGAGAATATGCCAGACTCGGTGACTCAACCTGTAATCCCAGCGCTTTGGGAGGCTGAGGTGAGTAGATTGCCTGAGCCCGCGGGTTCGAGACCCGCCTGGGCAACTTGGCGAGACCTCATCTCTACAATAAATAAAAAAATTAGCCGGGCGTGGTAGCGCGCACCTGTAGTTCCAGCTACTTGGAAGGCTGAGGCAGAAGGATTGCCAGAGCCCAGCAGGTCGAGGTTGCAGTGGCCAGGAGCGTGCCACTGCACTCCAGTCTGGGTGACAGAGTGAGACTCCAACTCAAAAAAAAAAAAGAGAATATATATAGGTTGTATAGAAATAACCTGGGTAAAAGATATTATGGCAATTATAGCATACCAATTGTTAGATCACACTCCCATTGGAGGCCCTTTTACCAGTGTTTTCTACTGCACTTAAATACAAATTACGTGAACAGTTTTAACAGATCATTCTAAAAAAGAACTCTAAGAAATAAAAATAAATGCCTTTTTTTTTTGAGTCAAAGTCTCACTCTGTCACCCAGGCTGGAGTGTAGTGGCACGCTCATGGCCACTGTAGCCTCAACCTGCTGGGCTCAGGGGATCCTTCCACTTCAGCCTTCCATGTAGCTGGAACTCTAGGCATGTGCCACCACGCCTGGCTAATTTTTTAATTTATTATGGAGACAGGGTCTCACCATGTTACCCAAACTAGTGTCAAACCCATGGGCTCAGACAATCCTCTCGCCTCCGCCTCTCAAAGTGCTGGGATTATAGGCTTGAGCCACAAAGCCTGGACGAAAAATAAGTTACTTTAAATGGCCGGGCACAGTGGTTCACACCTGTAATCTCAAAGCATTTTGGGATGCCAAGGTGGGAGGATCTCTTTTTTTTTTGAGTTGGAGTCTCACTCTCGCCCAGACTGGAGTGTAGTGGCCGCTCCCAGCCACCGCAGCCTCGACCTGCTGGGCTCCAGTGATCCTTCCACCTCATCCTTCCAAGTAGTTGGAACTACAGGCGCGCGCTACCACGCCCGGCTAATTTTGTGATTTATTGTAGAGATGAGGTCTCGCCAAGTTGCCTAGGCAGGTCTCGAACCCGTGGGCTCAGGCAGTCCACTCACCTCAGCCTCCCAAGGCACAGGATTACAGGCTGAGCCACCAAGCCCAGCTGGGAGGATCTCTTGAGTCCAGGAGTTCAAGTCCAGCCTGGGCAACATAGCAACACTCCATCTCTATTTTTTAAAACTAAAAACACTGCCTGGTGCGGTGACTCGTGCCTGTAATCCCAGCACTTTGGGAGGTAGAGGCCAGAGGATTGCCTGAGTCCAAGAGTTCAAGACCAGCCTGGGAAACTTGACCATACCTCGCCAATGCAATAAAATTTTTAAAAACGGCCAGGTGCAGTGACTCACGCCTATAATCCCAGCACTTTGGGAGGCCAAGATGAGAGGATTGCCTGAGCCCGCGGGTTTGAGACCAGCCTGGGCAACTTGGTGAGACTTCATCTCTACAATAAATCAAATAATTAGCTGTGCATGGTGGCACATGCCTGTAGTCCCAGCTTCTTGGAAGGCTGAGGCAGAAGGATCACCTAAGCTCAACAGATTGAGGCTGTGGTGACTTTGAGCTTGCAACTACACTCCAGCCTGGGATATAAAATGAGACTCCTAATAAAAAAAAAAAAAAAGAAAAAAAAAAACACACGAAAGCAAAAAACACTAAGAAATAGGTAATTGTAGCTGGGCTCGGTGGCTCAGCCTGGAATCCCACACCTGGGGAGGCTGAGGTGAGTGGAATGCCTGAGCCCGGGGGTTCGAGACCCGCCTGGGCAACTTGGTGAGACCTCATCTGTACAATAAATCAAAAAATTAGCCGGGTGTGGTAGCACACGCCTGTAGTTCCAGCTACTTGGAAGGCTGAGGCGGAAGGATTGCTGGAGCCCAGCAGGTTGAGGCTGCGGTGGCTGGGAGCGGCCACTGCACTCCAGTCTGGGTGACAGAGTGAGACTCCAACTCAAAAAAAAGAAATAGGTAATCGTGAGTATTATTTTCCTTTTTGGTCACTGTCCAAATTGTTTTGTCTGGTGCCTGCAATCCACAATATTTAGTGTTTATTTCATAACTTTAAAAGAATAACAAAAATACAAAAGACAAGTAAAAATGATTCAAGGAATTTTTATACGAAACAAGTTGTTTTAATTATTGTTATTATTTTTTTAGAGCAGTGGTGGTTAGAATAAAGTAAAAAACAATTCCATGGTCATTGAAATCCCAGCTGTGTTTCTGACTCAGCAGAAGGAGACTGCTGGGGCAGCACCGGGGGGCAGAGAGTAGCCGGCCTGGCTCTCTGAGGTCATCTGCCCCCAGTCCCTCCTTCCACAGCTGAAGGTTGAGGGCTGGGAAGTCCTTGTTTCAGGAGCCGTGGAGCCTGAGGCCGAGGCTGTGGAACAAACTCCCTTCCTCCCCGGAGAAAAGGTGGTTTTCCTCAGCACAGGGTCCATCACTTACAGCATAACTTAATCAAGGCTATAAAACCCACAGAAAAGCTCTTTCTCTCCCAGACATATTTAACTAATCAGGGCATTGTTCCATTTGCTCAACTCCAGTGTGGAATCTTTTGCTTTCCTTTGGCCTGTGGTGTTCTGGGGATGAGAATGCTGGAATTACCCAAGGTCGCTCTGTCCCTTTAGAAAGCTTTTGTTGGGGCTGTTGCTTTGGCTCACATCTGTAATTCTAGCACTTTGAGAGACCAAGGTGGGAGGATCACTTGAGGCCAGGCATTTGAGACCAGCCTAAGGAACATAGCCAGACCCCATCTCAAAAATAAAAACAGTTAAATGAAGCCGGATGCGGTGGCTCACGCCTATAATCCCACACTTTGGGAGGCAGAGGGGCGAGAGGATTGCCTGAGTCCAGGGCTTCGAGACCAGCCTGGGCAACTTGGCGAGACCTCATCTCTACGATAAATCAAAAAAATTACGTGGGCGTGGTGGTGCACGCCTATAGTTCCAGCTAGTTGGAAGGCTGAAGCAGAAGGATTGCCTGAGTTCAGCAGGTCGAGGTTGTGGTGGCAGTGAGCAACGTGCCACTGCACTCCAGCCTGAGTGACAGAGTGAGACTCCGACTTAAAAAACAAACAAACAAACAAACAAAATGGATGCAATGGTGCATGCTTCTGACCCCGGCACTTTGGGAGGCTGAGGTGGAAGGAGCAACAGCCTAAGAGTTTAAGACTGCTGTGAGCTATCTATGATCGTGCCACAGCACTCCAGCGTGGGTGACAGAGCAAGACCCTGTCTCTAAAAAAACAGGAGACAAAAAGAAAAAGAAAGGTTTTGCTGGAAAAATGTTCTCCTTCCTTCTACTCTAACTACAAGCATCTACCCCTCTTCCCCACCCACCCTGACCAGTGCCTCTCTCTGAAACAATAATTTGCTGTCAGGCAACTCCTGAGACATGCCCCTATGCACTTATTATGGAAGTCTATACACTTCTCTTTTTTCTCCACTGTTCTTATGCAGCCACTAGTTGATACAGAATTCTTTCAGGTGAGGTGCCTTCCACAATCACAATTTCATAAAAAGTTTTATTGAACACACTATAAAGGAGACAGTGGGCGAGACAGCAGTAGGGGAGTGGTCTGCTCACAATTTTGTATTGGTTACTTTGAGTCCCAAACCAGGGGTAGTGAGGACCCACTGGAGGCCCAAATTTCACCTGCACACAGCCTGCTTGTATAGTTAATCCTGACTTGTACCCTACATCTCTATGATTTTAAAAAAGTCACTTTGAAAAAACATTTTTGCAACCAGCTCCAGCAATAACCATTTTACAAGCATGACTTTTTATTTTTAGTTTCTCATCATTGGCTTTATTTTTCATTGTGTTTATACAAAATTGTCTTCTAAGGACTATATATTTGGCAATGTCTGTAGCCCACGGGTGCCAGTTCACAGAATTCTATTGTAACTTGAGCCGTTTGGCCTTTGCAAGCCTAGCCACCCCTAGATTCTTTTCAGAGGCATTATGGGTGGAGAGAGACTGGACTTTGGATTTAGAACATTCCAAATTCTAGTCTCTGCTCTGCCACTTACTTGTGGCCTTGAGAAAGTTTTTTTAACCTCTCTGAACCTACGTTTCTTCACCTATAAAGTGGGGATAACAACATATAATTTGCAGGATTGTTGAGGTTGAAATGAAATAATGTGTGTAAGGTTCCAGACCCGTGCCTGGCACAGAAAAGTTGATCAATACATAATTGCAGACTGGGTGCCGTGGTGCACACCTGTAATCCTAGCACTGCAGGAGGCAGGCCAAGGCAAGAGGATTGCTTGAGGCCAGGGGTTTGAGACTGGCCTGGGCAACACAGCGAAACTGTGTCTCTACAAAAAATAAAAACTAGCCAGCCGTGGTGGTATACACCTATAGTTGCTGCTGCTTAGGATGTCTAGGCAGAGGGATTGCCTGAGCCCAGGAGGTACAGCCTAGGCAACAGAGTGAGATCCTGATTCAAAATAAATTAATTTAAATAAATAAGGCCGGGCTCAGTGGCTCAGCCTGTAATCCTGTGCTTTGGGAGGCCGAGGTGAGTGGATTGCATGAGCCCGCGGGTTCAAGACCCGCCTGGGCAACTTGGCGAGACCTCATCTCTATAATAAATCAAAAATCAGCCGGGCATGGTAGCACGCACCTATAGTTCCAGCTACTCAGAAGGCTGAGGCAGAAGGATCACCGGAGCCCAGCAGGTCGAGGCTGCGGTGGCCGGGAGCAGCCACTGCACTCCAGTTTGGGCAACAGAGTGAGACTCCAACTCAAATAAATAAATAAATAAATAAATAAGTAGTAGCAATCACATTGATAAATTAATATTATAATTATGAAGACCAGAGAAACTGGTCTGCCTCTATCCTTTAGAAGTGTCATAGAAGGGCAGATTGGCTTGTTTTTTATTTCTACTTTGATTTTTTTTTGAATTGGAGTCTAACTCTGTCACCCAGACTGGAGTGCAGTGGCACGTTCCCGGCCACCGCAGCCTCGACCTGCGGGGCTCCGGTGATCCTTCCACCTCAGTCTTCCAAGTAGTTGGAACTACAAGCGTGCGCTACCACGCCCGGCTAACTTTTTTTTTTGATTTATTGTAGAGATGAGGTCTCACCAAGTTGCCCAGGTGGGTCTCGAACCCGTGGGCTCAGGCAATCCACTCGCCTTAGCCTCCCAAAGTGCTGGGATTACAGGCTGAGCCCGGCCTGCTTTGATTTTTTTATTCAGACTGCCTCTGGGTTTAAAGAAAGAGCATTCCTTGCTCTAAATAGAATCAAGAAAGAAAGTTAAGCTGGTTTTATCACAGAGGCAGAGTTTACCTAAGTAAGAACATTCCTAGTCCTTCTGGAGTCCCTAGATTTCTTCATTGGCCTGTGAAAATTGGAGAGAAATTGCCGCAGGCAGTTGTGGGACAGCCTGGAGGGGAAGTGGAAAGAGGGAGAGTTCAGACATGCAGGATGGTAGGGCTGGGGGCACAGCGACCCACGGGGGCAGAGCGACCCACGGGGGCAGAGCAATCAGATCACGGAGGAAAGCCTGCTTCCCTGTGCTGAATGCATGTGCAGGACCTGGAAGAGAAGTCATCCCGTGACTGGATGTCTGTTTACAGAACAAGAAAGGAAATCTGGTGATCAGAGCCAGGAATGAGGATAGTGTCAACCCTGAGAAGGAGCTGAGAGATGACTTTTTAATATTAAGGGGAAAAAGATGACAGCAACCAGTTCTGGGTGGCAGGAGGAGGTCCCGGAAGAACTTTAGGCCCTACTCAGCGCATGGCAACTGTTGGTTTTTTTGTTTTTTCAGTTGGATCCTCACTCTGTCACCCAGGCTGGAGTGCAGTGGCACGCTCATGGCCACAGCAACCTCACCCTGCTGGGCTCAGGCGGTCCTTCCACCTCAGCCTTCCAAGTAGCTTGAACCACACCAGGCTAATTTTTTGATTTATTATAGAGATGAAGTCTTGCCAAGTTGTCCGGGCTGGTCTCGAACCCCTGGACTCAGGCAGTCCTCTTGCCTTATCCTCCCAAAGTGCTGGGATTACCCACATGAGCCACTGTTCCCGGCTGACAACTGTTATTGTGAGTCTCTGTGGGGAGGGGTGCATCAGTGCAGACCCAGGCCTAGGCTCTGGGCTGCCAGCCACAGTCTGCTTAAGACAGGATCAATTGGGGGAAAATAGGCCTGGGGCAGAGGGGGGAGTAGATGGGAAGTTTGGTGTTCCAATTACAGAGTCCCTTCCCCCAGCCTGTTCTCTCCCACATGCCACCCAGAATAGCCCTGGCATCATTATTGGGTCAGGCTGCCAATTCACACTGATCCTCTGCTCTGCTCGCCCAGCCCTGTCCTTCTGTCCTGTTCCCAGGGCCTGAGCTTTCAAAGGCACTCTGTGGCCCCAGGGTGTTCCGAGTATGTTCCCGAGAGACAGCACACGCTCCTAAAGAGAGTGTTTGGGGGGGGTTGGTGGGGGACACTCATTCTGTGGCATAGAATGAAGAGTTGATCGACTTGAAAAATGTTAAAAAACAACTTTTTTAGACAAATAGTACTTGGAAAGTTTCAGATTCCTAGTCTCATCCTAATGATGTGACCTTGGACACAAAAGACCCGTCACCTTTCTGAGCCTCAGTCTCCCTGTCTGTACTACCCACACCACAGGAGGTTATTAGTGAGATACATAGAAGCACCCCAGAAATAGTTGTTATAGTCCTAGTTTTCCCACTCCACTCTCGGAGGGGATGGCCCTGCGTGTCCGACAGCATCTGCTGCAGATCTGTCTCCTTGTTGCCACTGTCACTGAGGCTGCCTGTCCCCAGGGGCACACCTCATACCGCCCTGTAAGCTGCAAAGCCGGCTGCATTATCTTCCCTTGTTTGCATCTAGAAAGAGGGTCAGCGGGGACCCCTGAGCAATCCGGCACTCTTTCATAGGCTTGATCAACGGAACCTGGAGAATGCTACTTCTCACCACTCCCAGCTGCAGAAGGCGGGCATTGTTCCCCCGGTCCCTGCACAGCTTGTTCCACTAGTCAGGGACAGAATGTCCTATCTGGGAATTACTCAGCCTGTTTCTTCTCTTCTGCCTTCCAAATGTCGCCTTTTGACTTTTTTCATTGCTCATTTCGTGTGTATTCCTCCTTGAAATTAGCAAGCAGACTTGAGAAGAAATCACAGTCACAGCTGCCATGTGTTGAGCCCCAAGGTGTCCGGCGCTAAGTGCTTGTCTTGTTTTATTTCAGCAGTTCTGCATGATTGGGATGACATAGCTGAGGCTCAGGACGAGTAAGCCACTTCCCAAGGAAAAAAGAGCTTTGGGGGCAGAGCCAGCATTCAAACCTAAGTCTGGCTTACTCCCAAACCTTTGTTCTTTTTTTTTTTCCATTTTTTTTTTTTTTTTTTTTTAGTTAGAGTCTCACTCTGTCGCCCAGGCTAGAGTGCAGTGGCACACTCACAGCCACCCCAGCGTCGACCTCTGGGCTACCACAGTCCTTCTGCCTCAGCCTTCCAAGTAGCTGGAACTGCAGGCATGCGTTACCATGCCCAGCTAATTTTTTATTTATTGTAGAAACTAGTTCGAGACCAAGTTGCCTGGTCTCGAACTCACGGGCTCAGGCGATCCACTCGCCTTGGCCTCCCAAAGCGCTGGGATTATAGTATGAGCCACCAAACCTGGACAATTTTTTTTTTTTGAGTCAGAGTCTCAGTCTGTCACCCAGGCTGAAACCATCATGATTCACCACAGCCTTGACCTCCTGGGCTCAGGTGATCCTTCCACCTCAGCCTCCTGAGTAGTTGGGACTATAGGCGTGCACCACCACACCCGGCTAATTTTTTTATTTTTTGCAGAGGCAGGATCTCACTATGTTGCCCAGGCTGGTCTCAAACTTCTGGGTTCAAGCAATCCTCCTGCTCTAACTTCCCAAAGTACTAGAATTACAGGTGTGATCCACCACTCCTAGCCTCTTTTATTATTTTATTTTAGTTTTATTTTTGAGTCAGGGTCTCACTCTGTTGCTCAGACTGAAGTACAGTGGCATGATTGCAACTCACTGTGGCCTTGACCCCCTGGACTTTTCTTCCTCCTCAGCCTCTAGAGTAGCGGGAACTACAGGTGTGTGCCACCATGACCACATTTTTTTTATTTTTTATTTTTTTGTAGAGATGAGGTCTAAGTTGCCCAGGCTGGTCTCAAACTCCTGGGCTCAAGCAATCCTCCTGCCTTAGCCTCCCAAAGTGCTGGGATTTTTTTTTTTTTTGAGTTGGAGTCTCACTCTGTCGCCCAGACTGGAGTGCAGTGGCCGCTCCTGGCCACCGCAGCCTGGACCTGCTGGGCTCCGACGATCCTTCCGCCTCAGCCTTCCAAGGAGCTAGAACTACAGGCGCGCGCTACCACGCCCGGGTGGTTTTTGATTTATTATTGTAGAGATGAGGTCTTGTC